>JAXGGA010001758.1:0-141245 GCA_038373865.1 Uloborus plumipes | reverse complement strand
CTAAGAGAATGAAAAATCGGTGAACATCAGGGAAAAATGAATAGAAGTAATTTTTGCTTTAACTGTGAGTTGGTTTTCAAAACTATGAAGCTATAGCATTGATGTTAACATTTTATAAATATAATCAGCTTGTGTTACTTTAATACGGGAATTCATTGCTGAAGAAAATTCCAGTATTGCAGAAAAAAATTAGTTTAGAAAATTTGCCGCAGAAAGCAGAAAAAAATTCTGCCGCAGGGCACGAGACGTTGGCAGACTACCAATCTGAAAGAGAAACCACCCAGCAACTGGGGTCCAAACAGAAAACAAAAGAACTTAATACAACTTTTGATTTTCTCTTCCTTTTTTGCACATTTTATATCTGTTAAGTGATAAAAAGTATTTTTTGCCTCGTTTTTTTTTTCTTTTTACTTTCAATACTCGGACACTGGAGTATGAATTTGTCTCATTCAGGAAAGCATATTCGGAAATTTTATCAATTCGTCTAAAGAGCAAAGCAATGTTGTTAGTATCAAAGTTTAAAATTTGGAGATAAGTAGTAAAATTAGTTGTTTAATTTCTGATCTGTTTTGGTGTAAGAGCTAATAATAGTAGTTTTGGCAAAAGTGAGGTTATACAGTAGGATTTAGAAAAAATTCTGAATTCATTCTGAATTCTGCTTTAAATTTTACACGTGTTTTACTTAAAGTTTCAGGAAGTCCACTTAGATCCCTTTGCTTCCAGCTGGCTCGCATTTATTTGGTTGTAATCTTTAGTTAAAAGTAGCTTATTACCCGGCTTTGCCCGGGTGCTTATTAATACAACATAACTCTAAAAAAAAAATTTAAATGAACTCTATCCACATGGGCAATATAAAAACTCATTTCATGCTGAATTGAAATAGGTGAGCCTTAAATTGATAGTTCATTATTAATCGTAATCTTTGTTGGAAAATACTCATATTTAAATGTGTTAAATTATATCCATTTGTGTGCTTAAAGGCTTATCTTTATCACTATATATTCAAAATTGAATGAAAATGGTCATTTTGAGACAAAAAAAATTGAATTTTGAGCTATTTGGATTTTTTTTTTTAATTCCACCTATGTGAATTCTAGTGCATCAAGGAACTTCTGTGCCAAGTTTGATGAAAATCCGACGAAAACTGTGGATACAAACATGCATCCAATTTTATATGTATAGACAAACATACAACATACATCATTTTTTATATATATAGATAAATTAGCATTTTTCGACTTTAATGAAAGTTTAGTGTCCGAGGACATTCTTCAAAACCTGTATAATAACAATCAAGTGTAAATCAAAAATAAATTCGTGAAAGCAATAAACAACTGGAACCATTACTTTACCATTTTTCCCATTAAAAAAAATACTTAAACTTTCTCTTACAACAAAAAAGTATTCATAGGGCAAATATCAGGCTAATATAAATTATAATTTGCAAACTTAACATCGAATAATCTCAAGTATTCTTAATTGAATAAAAGTGAAGGAACGAGTGCAAAACTTTTCTACTCTGAAGAAGTACATATCCATAAAAAAAATTAAAGAACGAAATTTTATTTTATATCTTCCGTGATATTTGCTTCCTGCATTATTCTAATGAAGTCAGTTTAGTTTCTGCCATTGCTCTGGCTCAATATCTTTAATTGGACAGCCCTTTTAAATGAAGCGTTTAATTTCTTTCATAAACTTTAGACATCTTTTTTTCTTCGTTATTTTTAGCTTCTATGATGAGAATCTTGAATATTTCTTGCTGTTTACAGTTCAAAATAGATAACGTATTTTTTTCGCTTTCGGTATTTTAATGTGATAATCATATATATGTCGAAAAGATCTTTTAACGGTGAAATGCTAGTCAATTGATTGTCGAAAGGCATTCATTAAAGAGCATCAGAAGGGAATAACACGGCATAAAATAATTGTGGGAGAAATTTCTTTTTCAAGACTGTATGGTACCGAGAAAGGAAAAAAGAACATTAGAATGTATGAGAACTATTAAGTTCTACCTTCCAGTCATCCACAGTGAAAAATTATTTTTCAAATTCTTCATATTTTTATAAGTTTGCAATGTGCTAAATTCAAATGCGTTCTGTTAAGTTTTCTGATAGTTTAGAGGTAAATTTGTCTCTTTTATAAGCCAATAACTTAGGAAGTAAATTGGCTCTTTTGATACAATGCTCTTATGTTTGCAAATATGAGGTATATTTTCATAAAAAACTATGTATGTATTAAGTAAACTATTTTTTGTGAAATGTATAGCATACTCTTAGCTTTTCACAATGCTGAATGATTAAAAAAACTCTTTTGCTTCTTCAATGTGTTGTTAGTTCTCTAAATGGGCGTGTGATTAATTTTTTCAGGTAAGGGTGGGCCTTTATATAAAAAAACAATAACTTCTGAATTTGATTGGTTATGCATTTAACAGTTATGTACAGTGGAAAATAAAAAGTAGAAAAATGATCTTGAAATCTTGGCAACAGAGAACAACATTGGGTCTTTTGCAATTTATTTTCAAGTCAGATAGTATATACTAACAAGAAGTTCTGTCAAGAGCTAAACGAGCCTACTTTCCCGTACATCGACATCGGCATTCTAGCATCTGATCATTATTCTCCTGATCATCTGAGACTAAACATTATGTCAAACATACCTTTTTAGCACTTAAAGCTGATTTCTAAAAGCAAAATATACCCCTCTCATCAGATGAAATAGAGACATAAAAAGTAAATAAATGAATAAATGAAGTTTTGTCGCACCTTTTAAAGAATGTAACTGTTACAGTTCTTCCGCAGAAAAATTCCTCAATCGTTTTCAAAAAAAAAAAAAAAAATTAAAAGTACAAAGTACATCAAAACACATTTTATCAAAGAAAGGAAAAAAAACTCGTCCGTCGATAAAATGTCTCGATTTTCACTTTTAAACCGTTGCCAGTTGTTAAATATAAATAAAGAATAAAATGCCCTCGTGAATGAAACACTTTTGTTACAAAAAAAATCGTCTGCCAAAAAAAAAATAGTAATAAATACAATAACACAAATGAATAAATAAACAAAAAATCGTCTGCACAGTCAGTCATTTTTTTCTGAGCCTGCAGTTCCGCCATGTTTGTGGAGTCGGAATCAGAGTCCTCACAGAAGATTATTCAGAAAAGTACTTTACAAACATTATTTATCAAAACCATTTTTTTTACAAAGTTAGTTTGAAGGAAATCCGACTTTAAGTTCCAGGATCAACATTCAACTTAAATTCCCCGTAGGCGCTAATGTTAAATTTTTTTCTGAACGGTTCAATATTGAACGAAAAATGGTTCAAACCAAAAAGCGAAATAAGGGAATGAACCTCTCCGAGATCTTTCAAACAAAAAAAAGTTTATTCCATTCGGATGGTTCACTCAGAAGTTATTAGGTGGGGCAAGGTTGCTTGAACGGTTCAATGTTGAACGAAAAAATGTTCAAATTGAAAATTTAAATACTGTAATGAAGTATCCTTGCTGAGATCCTTCGAACAAGAAAAAAAGTTTATTTAAATCGGACTGTTCACTCAAAAATTATTAGGGGTGACAGCTTGCTTGAGCGGTTCAATGTTGAACGAAAAATTGTTCAATTCGGAAATGTAAATACGGGAATGAAGTATCCTTGATAAGATCTTTCGAACAAAAAAAAGTTTGTTGAAATCGGACTGTTCACTCAAAAGTTAGCATCGCGGGACAGGTTGTTTGAACGGTTCAAAGTTGAACCAAAAATTGTTCAAATCGAAAAATCAAATATGGGAATGAGTTGTACTCACCGAAATCTTTCCAACAAAAAAAGTTTGTTCAAATCGGAATGTTCATTCAAAAGTTATTAGGGGGGAAAGGTTGCTTGAACGGTTCAATGTTGAACCAAAATTGTTCAACTCGAAAAATCAAATATGGGAATGAGTTGTAATCGCTGAGATCTATCCAACAAAAAAAAGTTTGTTCAAATCGGAATGTTCATTCAAAAGTTATTAGGGGGAAAGGTTGCTTGAACGGTTCAATGTTGAACAAAAAATTGTTCAAATCGAAAATGTAGATACAGGAATGAAGTATCCTTGAAAAGATCTTTCGAACAAAAATAAGTTTGTTCCAATCGGACTGTTCACTCAAAAGTTAGCATCGCGGGACAGGTTGTTTGAACGGTTCAAAGTTGAACCAAAAATTGTTCAAATCGAAAAATCAAATATGGGAATGAGCTGTACTCGCCGAGATCTTTCCAACAAAAAAAAGTTTGTCCAAATCGGAATGTTCATTCAAAAGTTATTAGGGGGGACAGACAGACCGACAGACCGACCGACACACAAATTCCCCATCTCAATACCCTACTTTCAAATTTTTAATTTCTCGATATTTATTTCATTTTTTTGTTTCTTTTTGACTTTTTTTTACTTGGCGATATTTTTTGAACTTGGCGATATTTTTTGGACTTGGCGATATTTTTTGGACTTGGCGACATTTTTTAGATGCATTAAGCCAATTTTAATGCTTTTTTCGTCTCTTTTATTTTTAACGGGAAAGTAGGCTAAAAAAATAAAAGTAGTACGAAATTAACCTACAGGATGATTAAAGTTTAACTTAAATGACTGATTCATAATGCTGATTCTCAGTACAAAATATATTTAACGAGGTTTATTCTAACTAATGTTATATGTTCATTTTTTTCTTTTATAAATAGTTTGACTATTAACAACAAAGCACCAATCCGAAAAATCGCCTCCCATAAATCACCTTTAATTCCACATACCAAGTGCAGTAAACAAACATGACATTCCTAGCAACACCAAATTTCTTTTTGCTACTACTCATACACATACAAGTTCACGTCGAAAATATTGCTCAGTAAACACAACACTTTAATAACCGGCAATTTAGACATTTATCTTCCCTGTCAATGCCTGAGAATGCAAAAGGCAAGTAAAAAAATAATAAACATTACCCTCCGACTCCCAGGTGTAGTGCACAATTAGGAGAAATGCCATGAATATTGTATTGAGTTACGAGTTAGTTTCGTGACGCGAAGAGAAACTCGTGTGACATTGTCTGTGTTTCGTAAACAGCATTCAGAAGTCGCCCCAAATCGGTTGCTTGGTTGCTAATGATTAAAATCTATCGTTTAAGAACTTTTCGTCTATGAGGAGTTAATCGTGTAGAATACAAGAGGGCTGCAGCCGCAGTCAAACTCTCTCAATGTTCATTTGAAAATAAAATTTATTTCTATGCTTAAATATTCTGAGTTGCAAGATTTAACTTCTTTACAGAGAGACAAAATTTTTATTGGTAAACTATCTAAGCTATTTCGAGATCAAAGGAAATTCAACGAATAAATTACTTAGCAACTTCTGTTGACTCGAATTATGAATTTAACAAATTATTCCAACGGAGTGACTATAGAATAAAATGGTCTTATCTTCTTTTTTTTTAACCATTGTAAAGTGTGTTCTGTAGCAGTTTTATGATCTTTATCAAAAATTACATCGTTCACAATTTCAAGAAAAAAAGCTAAGTTTTCAAAGTTATTCCCAGCTTCCCAGTTTATGTTAATTGCAGATTTTATTTCTTTTTATAAAATGTATGTACCCTCTGGGGTCTGTCGTAACTTTTAAGGGACGATTTTTGTTTCCTTAATAAAACAATTATTTTTTACACAATATTCTTTTTATTATTTTTCCTGTCCATTAAACACTGTTTGTAACCAGTATACAAAATATCTTTGGAAGAAAAAAAAATATCAGGCATTAATGGGTTAAAATAGAGAACTTTTTTTTTTTTCTGAAATGTGATTTCTTTTTTCTTGTGATCAAATGTTCAATGGCTCAATCGCGCAGCCCCGAAAACCATATTTATTAATAAATTTTTTCTTAATAATACTGTATAGCAGCAACTAAAGTTTGACCACGGAGAGATGGCGCATGACCTTGAGGTGGAAACGGACCGCTTCACTTTATAATAGGTAGCATCAGAGATATCGCACAGGCAGTGAAAACTTTGATGAACAAAGAAACTAAAACATAATTTTCTCCCTGATCCAACCTATTTTAAAATGAAGTGGTCCATTTCCACCTCAAGGTCAAGCACCATCTCATCATGGTCAAGCTTTACCAAAGCTAATTATTCTCTTGCTCCGCCTCCACCATCTCAAGACTCAAAACAGATGAAGGTTTCTTCAACTATTTGTAAAGAGAAGGCTGTTTTCAAAACGCACTAAGAAATTTTTCCCCATTTTAAGGAAAAGCAAA
Organism: Uloborus plumipes; assembly: GCA_038373865.1. Taxonomy (NCBI): domain Eukaryota; kingdom Metazoa; phylum Arthropoda; class Arachnida; order Araneae; family Uloboridae; genus Uloborus; species Uloborus plumipes. Next base: position 134,987 of record JAXGGA010001758.1, on the reverse strand, counting down.
TCATTGCAGATAGAACTTTCGACCACTTACTTTCCAGGTGCAACGCGAGAAAGTTAAGAGATCAACTGTAAGTTGCAATATAAACGGGGAAAACCGAAAAAGCATTTTCCGGTATGAAGTCATTTCACTGCTTTTTCTTTGTAAGCGCGACAGTGAGCCTTCAATTTTCATTTTATTAAACCCAATAATGAAATATTTATACATTTATATAAGCTCATTACATAAAATCGCTTTAAAATAGGAAAGAGTATATTACAACTATCCAGTTAGGACCTCATATTCTGATGAAGTACGATTTATTGAAGTTTCTACGAAAACATACTTTTCTGGAAGTTTCAAACTTCAATATACTTTAACAAATGCAATGTTGCTTTGCTTAAATTTTAAATAAAAAGTACGAGCTTGTTTGCGCTGAACAACTAAAGCAAATATTATAATTTTAATTCTTGAGCTATTGTTTTTGCTTCATTATGATACATTCAATATAGCGAAACTTCTAATTAGCATTAATCCAAGATTGAATACATGTGTGTTTCAGGGGTGGGGGACACACGAAAAAGTTTCTCCGTGTTTTGTAAAATATAACAACCAGGACTGAGCGTCACATCCCGCTACAACCCTTGGGTAACAGATGTATTCACCAATATTCACACACACACAGAGAATTTCTATGAAAATTCCACTTTCAAAAAAAAATGATACTGAATGGCTAGGGACAATCATCAGGTGCACTGTAAGAAAAAGGATGTTGTTTTAACAGTATAGTACTACTCATTTTACATTAACAAACTGTAAAAATTGCTTATTTTAAAGTAATAAACTGTTAAATTGCTAATTTTACAGTAATAAACTGTTAAATTGCTAATTTTACAGTAATAAGTTGTAAAATTGATAATTTTACAGTTTATTACTGTGAATTTTACAGTTTTAAACTGGAACCTCTGCTGCCAGTATTATACTGTTACAGCTGATTTTGTGGTAATAAACTGTAAAATATGGTAATAATCTGTAAAATTGCTGCTTTACAGTAATACATTGTTAAATTGCCAATTTTACAGTTTACCACTGAGTTTTCCAGTTTTAAACTGGAACCTCTGCTGCCAATATTATACTGTAAAAACACTAGTTTCTTTTTTGCAAGTATGCTGCACTGTAATCTCCCGAAAATGTCCTTGTTCGAAAATTTTGTCTGATGATTCCGCAACTTTGGAGACAAAATTGCAGAATTGCAATTAAAAATATATATAATGATGCTATGCTCATATTTTACCATTCAGTAAAATCGCAGTTTCATTCTGCAAATAGGGAATTTCACCCCACACAAAAATCTTAGTTTGGAAAGTCCCTGACGAACACGATTTTATGTTTGAAGTGGTTGGTATAGAATTGGTACTTGTTCCATTACCTCTTCCTCTCAGCCAATGGTAGAGATAATGGAATAGAACAGGAGATATGGCGGGAAACAATCATCTCGCGCTTCTGCAAGCGAGGGCTTTAAAAATAGAACATTCGGAAGAGGCACCCAGATGACAGCGTCCCGTCATCCTCTCTGGTTTTGTTTGTGTTTTTAGATCGCCCGATGAGCGACAGCTCGACAAAAAGACTCATTTCATCAGACTCACTTTTCCCGGGCCCCACCCAAACGGGGTGTAAAATTCCTCAGGTGATTAGCGCTGCCAGCTAATATGCCCTGTCTCCATAACAGAGGCGTCATTCTCTCTCTTTCCTTCCCTCTCTCTTCGCTTATCCTCTATCCACTCGCTTCTTGGTGTAATGTCCTGTGTAGAAAAAAAAAAGAAAAGAAGAGAATCCTCCTATTTGAAAATGGGTTTTCCCTTGGCCTTGACTGAAGTGCCCTTGAAGGCTTACGAGAAATTTGTGGGATAGATGGCTAAATCGATTTTCCACAATTAGGTTAAAAGTATGATCAGCTTTCACATTTTCAGTAATCATCTGGGATTAAGTTTCATATTTTCAGTTTCATGGTAAATATTTGATAAAAGAAGCTGTAAACCTACACGAGAAAACGAGAAAAGGGAACATGTAGTGCCGACCCAGAGTTTAAACGTTGCCACTCATTTTGAATAAATAGAAGAAAAGTTTTCTTTTTAAACTAATGCAAATGTAGGCTGATAGGTAAGAAAGAATGGATAATTAGATGAGAGAGAAAAAAAAGTAGTTCAATAAAGGGCAGTTAAAACTAAGAATAATTGACCGCAATTTGTGTAACTAATTCTATTCTTCAGGACCTAGTGTGAATAACTGTGCTACTAACTGAATACGAACTGATAAACTAGTGTTCGCCAGCCGTGCTTAGCACAAACGTAGCAACTGCACTTTTCATCAAAATTGAATTAGTGTCACGAAGTATGTCGTAATAGCATATTTTACCTAAATACATTGTTTTGGGGTCATATGTAAAAGAGATCTTGCTTTGAAAATTCTAAAAAAGTGGAGTTTGAATCAAATATATGGAGCCGTAAAACTTTAAAGACAGTTTCTCTTTTTGAACTCAACTGCAGAAATGACGTTTGTGTTTTGCACGGTAGTATAGGAAATGCGTTATTTTAGGTACACATTGACGTGCTCAGAGCACACAATCTTTGTGTACACTTCAACAATTTTCTAACATTTTTACGTTACCTTCAAAACTGTTAAACGTGTTGTTTTCTTTTCAAATGAACATTAGGGTTTAATGCATCTGATAGTTTAAAACTTGTAAAAGTCAAATGCATGTTAGTAAAAATATTTTGACGTTATTATTAAATTTATTAATGATCAAACTATAGTTGAATAAGAATTCACTTTAAACTTAAGTTTGAAATTTGCAGCGGACTTTTATATTTGTCAAAAAAACTTTTTAAAATAGCATATTTTATGTGCCGCGACGTTGATATATATATTTGACATGACAAAACAACTTAGTTTTGAGATATCAATAAATTCGTCCGAAACAACTATACATTAAGATACCTTCTTGTCGTAAAATATAAATTCTTATTGCTCTGCCATGCGAAATGTGCGCAATTCTTCCCCGATTCAACCAATCATCAATTTTAATTTCTAGTTTGAAGTACAATTTCACACAATGAGTCCGTTGTCGTCATTTGACACTAACTGCAAACAAATCCTTTTTTTTTTTTCAAGACCGGGTTGTTTATGAGTATATAATTATTGTCTGATTAATGAGTCTGTTTGTGTGAATCTTGCCAACACTTTTAAAAGTTATTCCTTGTCATTATCTGGTTGACAGGTTTGAGCCTCAATCATGTGCGCTCCAAATAGTTTTTCGGTGGAGAAAATTATTCCAAATGTATTGCTCGAAACAAATTCTGTAACTGATGATTCCAAGTTTGTTGTCTCAAGGATTTTTCGTGGTGATTAATGCATTTGCATATTATACGTTCCGGAATTCTCTGCATGTTTCTGGGTGAAACATTTTGCATGGTACAAAGATTTTACGTGTCAAAGCATGTGCTAAGTTAAAAAAAACAAAGCTATTAATCGCACCAAAAAAAGTAAATTGCAGCTATACGTTCTAAAAGGCTGCTGATAAACTGTTACTTGGGGACGATAAAATCTTGCGAATAATGGCAATAGAATTTCCGAATAATAATCAGTGCAGATGTTCTTATTCAGAATCGATAAAACTAGGTATTTTAAGAAATCAATAACAAGTGTCTAAAGAGATTTACGCCAATTACGTTCAATTTTCCGTTTTCACCAGTTTTCAGATGAAAAGGCCATTAAAAATGCAAATTCACAACTGTTAATCTAAGTTAATCTTCTTAAACAATTGAAGAAGGTATTGAAATAATTTCAAATGAATAAAGATTAAAAAAAAATGATATCTATATTATTTATAATCAACAAATATTCGAAGACACTTCGCACATACAGAATGAAAGGGGCACATCTTAAAATAGCTGTTGTTGAGAAAAATCAATTCGAAAATTTAAACTTTTTTAAATCCTTGGCCTGGCTCTAATAAATTATTACAACTAGCCAAACTTTCATTGCTTGGTTGATTTAAGGTTCTGCTAGGTGACTATGGTGTGTGTTTCCCGGCCAATTTTAAATAAGTCAGTAATTAATGAGAAGTGCCCCTTTCATTCTCCATTTTCGCGGAGAATGAAAGGGGCACATCTCAAAATAGCTATTCTTATGGGCATCGGCATATACACCCTTTACTTTTTTTTTGAAGTTTTTGTCGTGACTTATCCTACATATCGCTGTTTCATTTCAAAACGATATTAAATCAAATATTAATTCCTAATGATTTGACGCTAGGTTACATAATACTATTCTTCTTGTTCTAAAAAAAGGAACCTTTCATAATTACTTGTGCGCAAACAATTTATACTTAATAACAAACAATTAAAACGAGTGTCATTTGAAAACAAATCAAAATTACGCTTTTCTTAATTGGTTTAAAAAAAGTACTAACCACAATTTGCACCAATGACGCTCGGCGAACTCTGATTTTCAAAGATGTGCCCCTTTCAAACTCAATTCTCCCTTCACAATCAGCAGAATCGACAGAATGATAAGGGCATAAGTTGCTTTATAGCTGCGACTGTTAACTCTGGAAAAAAATGGGTCAGTTTCTCATGTAAGGTGTACTAAGGTATGCTTTTTAAACATATTTCCAAAAATTGCATTTTTTGAGATGTGCCGCTTTCATTCTGGATGTGCGACTTATGTTTATTGAAAATGTATTGTTTTCTTTCTGCTGAGCTGATTCTCGAAAATAATGTTTAACAATTGGATTTTCTTGCGACTACTGTAAGAACGTTGTCCAGTTTATGAATTGAAGGTAGAAAGTTAGAATGATGACAAGTATTTTCCTTCAAATTAGTTAAATGATGATCATTTTACAAAGATTTATACCCGTTTTTGATGAATTTTAGTAGTGACTACTAAGACTTAATAAACGTGCAGTTTTTACAGTTGGGAATATACTCCAAACACTTTTATTTTAAGACATTTTGCACCTAAACCTTTTTCCAGAACTAAACAATAATTTTGCATTTGTATTTTAAATTTTCATTTTCTTAAAGCTCCAGCATCTTAACCTTGAACAGCTATATCCTTTAAAATTAGCGGTAAGATGAGACAACCATTCTTCAAAATGTCATAAAGAATAAACCCTCGGAAATGATAAATTATTGCTTCACTGCTCTTAAAGCCCTAAATATACCTGTGATATTTTGTGTCAGGTTTTCATCTTGCGTGTATAATCTGTGGCTATAATTTCCAACCCGGGTAAAGTTTTGTACGTTTTAGTCAGACAGCTGCAGAGTGAATGAAGTATTAAGATAATAATATTTTCTCAAAATGTTCTAACTCTTTTGGAAGTTGAAGACACTCTTATCTATTACACCAACATTTCTCAACCAGCCATCGGGTGGACCAGCACTGGCCCGGTAGAAGATTTTTACCGGTCCTCGGTAATTTTTAATCGTTACATTAGAAAAGAAATTCCTTACTCACTCAAAAAACAAATAATAATAATGATCTTATTTAGCATTCATGCATGAATTTTGTGATTAACTTTCACTTCAACAATAAGTCCTTAATTACACATGTATTTATTTATTTTTTGAGGAAAAAAAAATCTCACCGGTCTAAATTAAAGCTCATGTTCATGTTTAAAAACTTAAATCTAAAAAGCATGTACAGATACATATCCGTTTTGTCTTACTTTTAGTACACTGATTTCACTTTATTAGTAGTTTCGAGGATATTTTAGTAACTATTGGTATTTGGTGCGATAGCCGAGTTTTCAGCGATTATTGCTTGCTTCTGTCTCAAGCAGCAAAGTAAAACTACCGTCTGATTTTCTTAGGTAAAACCTTCCGCGTATTTACGCATGCGTCAGGTCTTCTATGGTATTATCCAAATAGGGGTGATAGTAAGATAACAATAAGGGGAAGAATAATAAGAAGCATTTTGAGCAGTATCAAATAAAAATAAAATTTTATAAAAAAAAGTAAAACCGACTTCAAAAACGCAGCTGAAAATCGCTCTAAAAAGTAAAAAATAAATTTATTCTTTGAACACCATCGATACTACTTTTAAACATGAGTTTTGAAGTCGGTGCCGAAACAGTTAATAAAATCATTCGTGCCCATTCTTCGGTTACATGTTTCATAATAAAAACAACCATAAATGTTACATAATCAATTTCAAGTGCTGTTTGAGAGGAAAAATCAATCAAATGGTACAATCAATGGGTACGAATGATTTTATTAACTGTTTCGGCACCGACTTCAAAACTCATGTTTAAAAGTAGTATCGATGGTGTTCAAAGAATAAATTTATTTTTTACTTTTTAGAGCGATTTTCAGCTGCGTTTTTGAAGTCGGTTTTACTTTTTTTTTATAAAATTTTATTTTTATTTCATTCTTTTCAGTGTAAATGTATACCCGGAATAGTGTCATGTTGCCATCGTGACGCTTCATCTCACTTTATTAAAGCGTCTAAAATTTTAAGCGATTGCCACTAACAACATTTTTTTTTCTTTTCAGGATTTATTTCTATGCTGATTTAATTAAAACATTTTTAAATTACTAGTTTTTTACCCGATTATGATGCTAAAACTGGCCTACAGGTTAATCCACAAAGTAACCATTTACCGCCGATTCATTAGTGCATCACTAATTTTAAAATTTAAAAGTTTATGTGATGGGAGCCTGAAAATATATTTTTTAAAAAATTGGGGTACTCAGGACTAAATATGTTCTATCAGTAAAACTGCGATTTGCATGCCGCATAATCGTTCGACGTAGACAGTGCATTTTTTTTTCTGCTGCTTGAAAATCCACCGACTTCGTCGAGCATCGAACTTAAGCTCTTGCGAATGAGAGCCCAGCGTCTTACCGCTAGGCCACTCTATCGGCGAGCGACTGCGACCTAATGGACATCAAATCGCAAGTGTGTGCGCGTGAAATTTGAAATTCAATTCATGCGCAAAGAGGGTGCGCATGAACGGAATTCTGAAGATTTCCCTCAATTTCCTCAAGGTTCCGTTCTCAAACCCCGCATCAGGGGACCATGGGACCACCAGGGAGGTGTACCCTTTCCAACAAAAAAAAAATTAACAAAATCGGTCAATTCAGTAAAAAGTTATGCGTGGTCATACATAAAAAAAAATAAAATATACCGGTCGAATAGAGAACCTCCTCCGTTTTTTCGTCGGTTAATAACGTAGAACGATGCTAATTTCAAATACGTAGTTCAGTTGAATGTATCAAAAGGATGGCAAATGCAAGTTTGAAATTGAAAACTTCGAAAAGTTCTCACCCACAGTCCATCACCCCTTTTTCAAGTGGAATGGTCCCAGAGTGCTAAGCGCGTCTCTCACGGATAGACAGTACATTAGCTTTTGGTGCTTGGTGTCGAAAAATTTGCCGACGATCGAAAAAATCAACAAGACTGAGAATCGACTGAGACAAGACTCTCAGTTCTCAAAATCTTTCCGCAACTTCTATATTTACCAAAGAATGATCGTAGTGTTTTGAACATGTCAAATTGATGAGAAAAAAAAACCCAATTGCTAAAATTACTGCTGCCATTTTTACTTCTCATGCTGCAATTTACATTTTAAAGGAACTAATTTGCGATATATTTTTCATTTTAATGATTTGACTTACAGTTCAAATAAACAATTGGAGGCGCTACAATTTCTGATTAATCACTGCTGAAACAGATAAAAAAAATAAATGTAGTAACTTACAAACCTGTTTTTAAGTTATGAAGAAGGGTGATTTTTCTTTGTACTTATGGTTTTTATTACTATTATTATTATTAAATAATTTTAGAATTACGTTAACATCACAAACTGTACGAACCCTTAGTTTTTCTCAAGGGAGGAATGGAATATTTTAACTACCTTGTGGCTAATTTCTTAAAACACCGCAATGAGGCGTAGTCAAACTCCAGAATTCGTATCATTTCGCGGATTATTTTTCATTAAAAAAAAACTTTTAAATCTTGCTTCAAGGCTTAGTTTTGCTTAAAAATTAAACATTTGGTTTTAAACGTAAGTAATTCGATTTCACACAGTTTTGGCGAATCATATTTAAACTCCTTGTACAAACTGCAGGAAGTAACGCTTTTGCAAAAAAAATGCCACACAAATTTCGCCTTAATTTTCAGTTTACCCACCCTCCAATGGACGTTGGTTAGTTCTTTTACCCATCCGCGGGTGCATATATACCAATGAATGTATATTCAACCAAATTATCTACTTGGAACATCACTGAATTAACCTGTGCAAGTTTTTTTCCTGAAATCGGTATGCACGTTCGTATGTGCGTATCTTACATGTCTCAAAAACAGTACACTGTAGAACAGCGGTCGGCAATTTTAATTAGCTCAAGATCTACTTTCCAAGTTTGGTGAGAATACTGGATCGAAATGTGGGCGTTCCTCCCCCCCCCCCCCCCACCCCCATCCACTGAATTAGCTGGATGTGCTGCGTGCATGGTTGAGTTGAGACTATGCTGACTTGAAATTGTTAGATGACTCTTATCAATAATAATTTTGATATTTTCTAAGTAATTGCTTTAAGTTAACTAAAAAAATGTTATGTTAACTCACATGACATTATTTTCCGACACATTTGTGTTGCTGGTTTTTAAATTGATAAAATAGTGATTATAAAAAGTTTTCAAATAACTTTTTATTCAGATGTTAAACCTAATTTTTTCCAGGAGCTAATATTCATTAAGTCTACTCAGACGGAGAGGAGAGTTGAAAACACTGCCGCGATCTACTCAGAATGGGCTCGAGATCGACTGGTCGATCGCGATCGCCGGCTTGCCTACCGCTACTGTATAAGGTTAAAATTTCATTTTCGGTATTCCATATTGTTGCTTTTAAGAACATACTATTGAAGAGTTACCGGGAGTTCAACCAAAAATTAGAGATTAAGCCAGGTTTCGCTAATAGAATCGATTAGAAACCTCTGTCATTAGAGAAAACTGACTGCAAGAGGGGCTCCATTTGCAAAGAAATAAATAAATTTATAATCAATAGCTAAAATTAAAACAATTAATTTATGCTTGAAAAACCTTAAACGTAGGGAAGTTGAAAACTGGTATACAGTTTTAATGTGCGATGGACTAATATGTTATTTTTGAAAATATCTCCCAATTAACTGACACGTAAGAGTCATTATGAAGTTTACAAAACGACATTACTGGCGGCAAATTCTTGAACGGAGCAAAAGAAATAATTATTCACATTAACTAACCGAAGTAGTTACTTTTAAGATAATGCTTATTTAATATATAAGTTTTTGAAAGCTCTAAAAAAAGTTCCGTTATTCCATTAAAATGTCGACGCTCCAATTTGGAGGACAATAGAAGAGTTGGATTTCTTTCTATGGATTTTAATTTGAAGTGTAAGTGCTCTACATAATTAGTCGAATATGTGAAAAAGTTTTTAATGAACAAATTTTTAATTAATAATTTTCTTTCTACTTTAATAATTAGAAATGAATGAGAAACTTAAAGAAACTTAGTTTATAATCACTTAATTTGCTGTACTTTATAAACGCTGCTACATTTTTTTTTTTTTCAAATTTTAAGTTAAAATTTAATTTAAAACAAATAACTTCTAACTTACGTTATGTACCAAAATTGCATAATAAATTATGTCTTAACTATATTCACAACACATGATTTTCGCACTAATATTTTACTTTTTGAAAATATATGTGCATTGAAAAGTAGTAAAGTATATTCAAAGTGAACTGGTAGACAGAAAATTAATTATTTTATGGATATGTCATGCTGTAAAGAGGCTGTTTGTGTGGTTAAATTAAGCTACTAGTCTGTTCGCACTCTCAGCTTCAAGAAAATGGCATCTGCCTCCACCTCAGTTGTTGACTATCCAAGACTGAGGAGTCCATATCAAGGTCGAAACTGCAGTCTCCGCCTGTCATAACCGGGCTGTCGGTTTTGCGTGTAGTTACCTCGTTTGTTTCTGAAAGCCCCAAAATAACTTTTTTCTATTCTGAGGTAGTAAAGATTTTTGAAGGAACTTTTAAGAACCAAAACCATTTAAAAACTCCATGCTATCCTATTGTACTGTCCGTCCGTGAAAGCCGCGCCTGGCACTCGCGAACCATTCCGCTTAAAAAAGGGGGTGATGGGTTGTGAGAGGAAATTCTTCAAAGTTTTCAATTTAAAACTTGCATTTTTGCTGTCCTTTTGACGCATTCAACTAAACTATGTACAGTGAACTATCACTTATACGCCGCCTCATTTATGCGCCTTTTTTACTTATACGATGATTTTGAATAGTCCCAGCACATTCCATGGCAAAATAACGATACCATTTGTTTATGCGTCGCTCTAAAGATAAATATTTCACTTATGCGCTGAATTTTCCGTAAAATATTAAAAAATATATCTTTTTTCTTTAAAAAATAAGCATTTTTCTTCACTTTCCTCTTTAATCTTTTGCCTTTATTGCTCACGGAAGGCATTTTTCCGCATGTACTAGAGTTGGGAGAGGGACAATTTCCTATTATGGAACATTTTAAAGGGAACAGTTTGCAATTAGGTATGCTAGAATGTTTGTTTTCTCTTTATCATTGTAATTACGTTACAGTAATTGCCAAACCGTAGTAATATGTCCCTTGTCTATAAAAACATCCTTATTAATTCTGTCATTAGAACCTATGTTGCGTTTTAGTCCTGTAAATAGGCTTGTTCACTTATACGTCTCTCTCACTTATGCGCCTTTTTCTGTTGGTCTCTTGGGCCGGCGCATAAATGAGAGTTCACTGTATTTGAAATTAGCATCGTTCTACGTTGTTTGAAACAGCTCAAAAGCCTTCTTATTATTCTTCCCGCTATTGTTATCTTACCTATCACCCCTATTTTGGTAAGATCAGGGAAGACCTGACGCACGGGATTAGCAGATAGCATAATCCAGTAGTGAGACTAAGCAACGATATTTATGCAATTTTTTTTGGAAATAAGCGTGATTGGTGCACAATTTCTGAAGGTGGACCTATCTTTTTGAAACGGTCTGAAAATGAAGTTTTGAATAAAGGAATGATTAAGACGATTAATGATTAATTGTCTCCATTCAAAAAAGTGCTTCTCATTCTCAATTAAGAGTCGACATTTTGAAAAATGCGGGTGGACCTATCATTTCGGTACGCACTGTATTTTTTACAGTGTATAAATTAACATTACATTGCAATAAATATAAAACAAACTGACCGCCTCGAGAGAGTGAGAAAGAGAAAGAAAAACACTTCGAAATATTAACGTACACACAATCTGTGCGTTTTTAAATAACACTTATAGATACATTTACCCATAAAATATATCGGTATTTCCGAACAATAAAACTCTCAGCATCGGTCCCATCGAAACTGACATAGTAATCAATTTTTACTTTCAGTGACTTCCCGACAAAATGAGTTTCTGTCACTACGCAACTGAAACATCACTCCTAATAAATCTCCTGCCCTCCGAATAAGCTGGACAATGGTTTTTTTTATCCACTAACCTAATCAATATCTTTTTCAATTAGTGTGATTTCGTCTGTTCGACAAACTTATCCATTAAAAAGACGGTAAGGAAAGTTCGGGTTTTTATTTATTCAAAACAATTCAATCCTCAAACATTTGTTTCTCAAAAATGTATCCAAGATAAACTTTGATATTGTTACTCTGTACCCAATATTTTATGTTACTAAATGAATTACACACTAAAAAAATAAATTGTTTTTACAGTATAATACTGGCAGCAGAGATTCCAGTTTAAAACTGTAAAATGCACAGTAGTGAACTAAAATTAGCAATTTTACAGTTTATTACTACAGTTTTACACTTTATTACCACAAAATTAACTGTCTTATACTGTAATGACAGTAGTATAATACTGGAAGCAGAGGTTCCAGTTTAAAACTAAAATTAACAGTAATAAACTGTAAAATTAGCAATTTTACAGTTTATTACTGTAAATTAGCAATTTTTATAGTTTGCTACTATAAAATTAGCTGTATTATACTGTAAAAACAACATCTATTTCTTACAGTGTATTACTTTGTCAAAAGTCCAAAACTGTATAACTTAAAAATTAATTAAATAAACAAAAGTAGAGTTGAAATTCATAAGTTTTATCTCCAGAAATCATATAATACATTTACAAGCTACCCCTCCTCATTTCTGTTTTACAACCGCACACATTTTAGTCAACAGTGAACTTTAGACTCGGTTTTGATCTTTTAATTACCATTACGAACTTATATCATGTTCCTTAAGTTTAAGTTTTCATGAATTTTAAAATTCAAATGATTATAATTTTTTTGTATCTTTGATATATTAACATCTAAAACATTAGCAAAAGAAAAGCTTTTCAAAGAATACTATTTTATTTTGAAAATACAGCAAACTTGAATATTCTATACTTCATAGCTAATGGACCTAAGGGCTGAGAAAACGTTTTGCGCATGCGCATGGGACGACATTGCGACCTGACTGAGACGGTGATATGGAGTGGAACGTTTTTGTCGAGCCTTATTAGCTTGTTAACATTACCAAGTGTAGTTGGATGGCGCAGAGGTTACCTTACCTACCCTTTACTTACTTATTTATTTTATTTCTCCCTCTATCCGCGTTGACTTAGAATCATTTCATTTCCATGTGTCCAGAAGTCTTAAAAAGGAAAAAAAAAACTTGTTCTGGTAAACAGCAATTGAATAGTCTAATTTCGATGTCTTCAGCAATCTTTCAAAACCAAAATAAGCTTGTTCTGCCGTGGAACAACTGAATATTCTTATTTCTATGACTTTGACAATCTTCCAAAAGAAAAATGATCAAGTTTTGAGCAATTGAGGTTCAAATCGTCTCATTTACAAGTCTTTAGCAATCTTCCAAAGGAAAATCAGCTTGAGCTGCCATCCGAAAATAAAATTAATTCAGGGGGCGACGGGGATTCAAGGGCTCTGCCCTCTCATAACTCTTGGTTTTAATCCATATTGTCAATTCTAGCATGTTAACATGCACGAAAGAATTGGCGCCAACAACTAACGAAAGCCTATTCACATGGGGGTACATTGAGCTCGAAAACTAAGAGAACTCGGCTGTCAGTTTATTTGCCCAAGCGAGTATGGCAAAAGGATTGTTCTTTTCGCATATAAACTCAATTTTTATTCTGTAAAGCGCTTTGTTATGCATTTTTCAAGCTTTTGATCTGCTCAGTTGGTGATGCCAAAAGAAGCGTTCTTTTTTCGTATTAAATAAGATGTTTTATTATGAGAAAGGGTTTGCTATACTCGCTGGAAATTCAGACCGGGAGCATCAATGTTGAAGCATGGGAAGTTTTCTCTCCTCTTAGTAGTCTAGCTCAATGGGTACATATGTGTACCAAATTTCGTTCGATTTCATGCAGTGATTTTTTTTTTTTTCTTTGGCTTGAGCAGCCACAAAAACTCGCGACGCACATATGCAGGCACGTTTTCCAAAAATAGTGGTAATACGCTCGAAGATTTAGCACACCTTAAAAAGAGCAAATCCATTGAAATTCAAAAAAAAAAAAAAAATCACGAATTCAATACTTTCTTCGAAATATAAGATGTAAAAGATAGTAACAAGGTATTATCTCTTATTTCTGTCATCCATTGCTGTAAGCTATTTGTGTTTCTGAAAATGGTGCATTAAAACACCTCTAGTATATAGCCTAAGCACAAGAAACTTTATGCAACTTTAACACACAAAGGAGAATATGGCGCTCCCCTGGGCAAAAGGCCCGTGCTGGTTGAAATACTCTTCCTGTACTCTATTACCCTTTTTGTCGAGAGCCTTTAAACTTTTTCATGCCACTTTCTTATTTTCAAAATCACGACAAACGCCTTTTGACACTTTTAAGATGGCCGACCACAATAAATCAAGAACCCTTTTCAGCCAATTCAATTTTAAAACCATCGATATCTGCTTCGCCCTTTGCAGAAACCACCAGTCTAGCCATTCCACAATCAGCCTTCCTTTGTAATATATCTGGCCCTCGTAAAAATAGGCGAAAGAGGGCTTGGTCCCATAAATTTCATCTCGGGCACCGTAAATCAATCTCTGTCTTTTTATCCCCCACATTCTCTCTTCATTGTGTCAGGGCTGATTTAGAGGTCGCACAGAACTGACCCACATTTGCATCCACGATTAATAACTCTTTTTTGAAGAGCAGCCAACATTTCGGTTTTTGCGCGCTGATCTTGGTCATTAGGTGCTACTCGTTTTCATTGCCTAATGAGCGGATCGGAAAATACGATTCTAAATGATGCCCGGATGGAGTGGTAGGTATTTTGGGCGGGTTCCTCGTGAAAAAACCGTTTTAACATAAGTCATGGGAACGTTTCAAATGCCACTTCAATGCTTAAAAATGCTCCTCCCCGGATTTAAATGGCCAACAGAGAAATTTTCCGTTGTTATCTTAAGATAAATGCTCAGTTGAGAAACATAAACTACAGAAAGTAAAAAATGAGGTGACATTTTGAAATGTTTTGTTTAAAGATAACAACAGAGTATATAATTATTTCGACTGAAATTAAAGAACATACTTCTGTTTTAACCGATATAAAACATTAACAGCACAACATAATGGTAAGTTTTCAGTAAAAGTTGCGAAAGATTGGTTACAGTGACAATATACAATGTTTAAATAGAGAATTTTTCTGAAATTGCTGGCGAACACCTAAGATCTGGTTACAGTATCCAGAGATGGCAGTTGTAGTCATGCTAAGGTTCACCAGTCTGTTGGTGTTCTGTGGTCTAGTGTTCAAGGCGAAAAATCCGTTACTACAGCAATTGTTGACCAAATAATGAACCGTAGTACTTTCGCATTGAAATATGATTTGAAATTTCAAATCTAAACGTTTTGCCTCAATGGATTTCAGTCAGTAAGAATTGGGATAGCTCGTAGGGACTACCAACACTAATATCATGTTCTAATTGGGATCACTCGTCGAGACTACCAACATTAATATCATGTTCTAATTGGGATCACTCGTAAGGACAATCAACATTAATATGTTCTAATTGGAATCATTCGAAGGGACTACTAACACTAATATCATCTAATTGGCCTCACTCGTAGGAACTACCAACACTAATATTATGCCAAGAAAATTACAACGTAAAGAAAGGCACAAATAAGCAGGGATACTGCAAATATCTGTATATATATATACTGCTAATATTATGTTCTGAACGTCTACTTTAAACCTTTTCACGAACCATGATTGCTTGTATAAATTTAAGAACATCTGATTTCATTAATGTGTTTTAAACGATTTGTTCGAAAAATTACTTATATCAACGTGGCTTTTTAACTCTTACAGCTCGCACAAAGTTACTGATCATTGATATGCTAACTTTAAGAATAACTGATTTTACTTAAATAAGCTTATTTTATTGACCTAAAATAATTTCTTAAAGAACTGATTACTGAATTTAAGAACAACTGATTTTATTGGAGAGTTTAAATTTATTTGCTTGAAGTTTTACATCTGAAAGGTTTTTTAACTCTTGTACACTGTAACTAAACGAAGAAATTCCAAGGAAGATCTGCTGTTATCGCAATTTAGTTTGAAGTGTTTCCTAAATAAGTATTAGCTATATTTCAGATATTTTAATGAATTATTAAAATATCTGAAATGTTTCTCAATTGCGGAATATTATAGCGAAAAAGAATAATCATTGAATCTTAATATTCAGATTCTGAACAAAAAAATAATACGAAAATCTACATATCTATCTTAGAGTTAAGTAAAATTGTTAAATTTCCAATTTTTTTCATACTAAAAAGATAGATGGAAAATTTGATATTTCTCGAAAATTTATTCAGAAATATTAGGTTTCACGGAATAATTAATGCAATATTTTCATAATCTCAATTCATCAAAAATGTTTATTTGCGTTTAGGTCATGCGTAACAATAAATAGATTTTAGGGTTCACTGAACTTAGATTTAATTCTTATACTGGGGAAACACTTAACCAAACAGAAATGGAAAGAAAACTATAAAAGTGCAGTGAAACTTGGAGGAAAATATCTAAAGGAAATATACAATGGAGAACTTTTTTATGACCAAATATTCATTAATATTACGGATTTTTTCAATAAAAGTTCTCAGAAATATAACTATCAGTGCTCAAATAAATAATTATTATTTCGGCGTATCATCTCTGGCCAGAATCCAGATAAAAGCTACAACTATAAAATAATCTGAAGCCAACTGTAATTTTTCACAATAAATTATTCAAGTTCCATATTTTTCTATAACATATTTCTATGATCTTCATATAGATGATTGCACACTTAAAAGTACTCCTTTTATGTATACGAGGATTCAAAAACTTATTTACTACTAGTATTAAGCGAGCAGATATGTGGTGAAAAATAAGAGCGATAGTGTTGTAAGCATATAGAGAAAATAAAATCTGCCAAAGATAATAGACTAACAGAAATTAGAACGAGGTCAATTCGTGCTTCAGATCTCTTTATGAAAAAGTGAATGCCTTATAAAGGTAAACGTTTTACGCGTAGAATCAGCAGAAGAAACTAACTCATCAAAATTGTTTAACATATAGTCTAAAACAGAATAAAGTAGAACGTGAACCTCATGAACTCAGACTAGTAATTTAGTAACCAATAAATTGAGCCATAGGTGTTATATACTGTCTGATTTTCTTAGATAATTACACATGAGTTTATAAAATAGCACTTTGTACACAATAAAACCTCTTTTACCAGCATAACTTTCGTTTTTACTGGTGGACCTATCATTTCGACACGCACGGTAGATGTTGTTTTTACAATATAATACAGCTAATTTCATAGCAAATTTATGGCAGCGTCTATTTGAAGTTTTTTAAGGGCGAAACATTATCATTCCATCTTCAGTTATAATTCTAACATCACGTACATCAAACCAATAAAAATTGTAGCTATTTCTATTCTTTCTATCAAATTTTGCTGTGTTTTTTTCATTTGTATCATTTTGAAATCAGAACTTCATAATACTTCATGGTTTGCTTTTATGCAAGTTTCACTAATACATAGTTACCAGCTTTTGAAGTTTTAGTAGCTGAACCATCAATTTCTTCTAGGTCTCCATAAGTATATTTCATTTCATCGGAGAAATAGCTTCATCAAAACTGCTTTTCATTTTGAAAACATCATCATTATGAGGGGGCCCACTTACACCATAGTTAAGGGGGCCCACTTACCCTAATAAAGAATAAACACGGGGTAAGTGGGACCCCTTCCCTTAAACACTTATTAATAATACTTTGCAGAGAAATTCTTATTTCAATGTGTACTTTAGGTTAAATTCTACAAGAAAACTTGATGAAAATAAAAACTAACATTGAAACACTTCTTTGAAAATGTTGCTTGAACTCGCAAAAAAAAGGGGGGGGGAATTTTTTTGACATAGATTATAATTATGATCCAAACAAAAGTTCCATGAAACCCAAATATATGCAAAAGCAATCACTGTGATGCAATTTGACATGATCAGTACAAAAAAGTACAAAATCTATGTGCGCATTTCAGTTTTAAGGGGGGTGGCCCACTTACCCGAACCAACCCTACATAGTTTAGTTCAATGTGGCAAAAAAGATAGCAAAAATGCAAGTTTCAAATTGAAAACTTCGGAAAGTTCCCACTCACAACCCATCACTCTTTTTTTAAGTGAAATGGTTCGCGAGTGCTACGCGCTCTTTCACGGGTATAGTACCTACATGTTAGCAAGAAATTACGCAAAACTGAGATTTTTTTAAAATATGAGTGTTTTAGAAATTCTATTTATTTGCATTTCATAGGGATAGCTTGTATTCTACCGATTTAACTATAGGAAAAATTAAAATTTAAATAATCATCATAACGTGATTGTTTGACTCCAACCACTTTTGAATTGTCACAGTGATTCGTTGAAGGCCAAAAATCTGTAGTATAATAGAATTTTATCATTTTTCAAAATTAGCATATTTGCTTATACCACGGCTCAAACGATTACTTTAGAGTACAATTTCCGTACTCTCCGCGAAATAGAACCATGCGTCCAGTCATTTGTTTAAGTAGGTTACAGTTAACATCAGTTCTTTTCATGAGTGGATGAGAGAAATAAGCGTTTGATTAATGAGTTAGCTTTTTTATATTCTGTAGAGCCGGGTAACTTCTGCTAACTTAATAATAGTAATAACTAAAATTGAGTTATATGCTATGAAATAATAAACTCCTTTTTTCTCCCCAGCACATTTTTATTTTCATAAAATAAAAGGCTTTCATTATTCAATTGTTTTATGAGTAATGCCTACAAAATTCCTTTGAAAACTGTGGCGATGGATTGCTTACTTTCCTTTATGATAATAGTGAAAAAAAACTAAACCATTGATTCTGTGAAATCAATTAATTAATAAACCCACATTTTAGAACACAAACAGTAAAAAAAAAAGAAGCCTGCCCAGCACTATGATTAACACAACCTCTATTTATGCATCAGGTTTTTAGCTGTGGAAAATCCCAAAGCTCACTACGCTGTGCATTGTTGATGAAGGATTTTTTTTTTTTTTTTGTAAAACCAAAATGCGTACACCCATTCTTTAATTATTATTTTTATTAGCAATGCTTTAGTTATTATTACAAGCACTTAGAAATATGCGCGCTACGTATAGTGCCGACACGGTAAAACTCATTAAAATGAACTGGGGGATGTTCAAAATGTGTTTTTGGTTGCTCATAACTTGAACATTTCTGTACGAATGTATCAGAAAAACAGCAAATGTTATTCAAGAAAAATGAAAATAGAGATAGATAGCAATTTAGGTTGCAAATTGAGCAAGAAGTGTTTTTAGTCGAGTCTCGATAAATCGAATTCCCAAGGGACGGGCTAAAAGCTTCGAGATATTGGTAGTTAGAGTTGTGAGAAGTTTTAACAAAATTCTCGAGAGTTTAAAACTCAATAAAAACTTCGAGATAAAGGAATATTCAAGTTACAAGGCTTCGAGTTACCGAGACTCGTACATCCTTTATTTCGTATTAGAAAGAAAAATGGGATTAAATCGATGTTGCTTTAGCGCTGTAAAAAATGAATGTCGTTTTTACAGTACAATACAGCTAATTTTATAGTAATAAACTGTAAAAATCGCTAACTTTACAATAATAAACTGTTTATTACCGTGCATTTTACAGTTTTAAACTAAAATTTCTGTATAAAGCAGTGAGTAACATACGAGTTGTACCGTACCAAGTGCGGTCGCTCGCTGGTATTCTAATTTCACATTAGCTACCAAATTTTTTGACTCTCTTTGCTTTATAAGAGGATTTTTGCCTCCAAATCGACTACTTTCGTATTCCATGCTGATAAGAGCACAATAAGCTCGAAACTGCAGTCCATGGATCGAAATGGTCGAGTTGGCGGTGTATTGCATCTAAAATCTCTGCTTTCAGTATTATACTGTTGCTTTTACAGTATCATACAGCTAAATTTTACGGCAATAAACTGTAAAATTTCTTACTTTGTAGTAAGAAACTGTAAAATTGCTAGTTTGGCAGTTTATTACTGAGCATTTTACACTTTTAAATTGGAACCTCGGCTGCCAGAATTATACTTTAAAAACTGTTTGCAGTGTGGGGACAAAATCTATAACGTGTCAATTTATTAGCTGTACATACCTTTTCTTAAATTTTTACAAACTTTTCTAAGCTATTTAGACCTTATAATTGCTTTAAGGAATTTCTTCTGAACGTACTTCAGTTAACGAACTATCCAGTAAGTGAATAAGCTAATCTATGATATGAAACGACTTCAAAATATGTTGGATCTTTCTTCTCGCCTTTTGATGAATGGTTCTTGCCACCCATCCATCTTTTCTTTTCGTCAGACTGACCATTTTGCTGGAATTTTCAATATCAAAGACTTTGACAGCTTCTTTTATCAGATTTGAGCGATAGAATCAAAGCCAGTTCCTTAAATATTCTTCTAAGTCATAGTTAAGAGTTTTTTTCTTTTTTACTCGAAGTGGTAGTTTTTCTTTGCTCCCAGTATTATTCCACAATTTACCTCTAGATAAAAGAAATTAAAAAAAAAAACTTAGAAAATATCCTATTTGGTGAATAACGAAATGTTGCTTAAATATTTACAAAATTTAGTGTTAGAAAAAAGCTTAATTGTGCAATAAATAAACTGTTTCGCGTTGCCAACTACGATTATAAACTGCAACTCTAAATAAAGTGTTATTGTTGAAAATGCCAGAGTATATATATCGTCAGCAGGCGAAGCAAGTGTGTTGGAAAAGTAGTGCTTTTTTCCTTTTCTATTTTGTGAATGTTGTAGTGAAACTCGTTTAAAATGGAATATGTTCATATGATCATTTGAAAAATCTTTTTACTTTTTTTTTTTTTTTTACTTTCAAGGTAAATTTTAGATAGTAATCAAAGAAGCATTTACGAAACATATAGTAGTCATTTGGTTAAAAAATGTCACTTTTGACTTAATTTTGAAGAGGGAGAAAAGAAAAAAAGAATTGAACTGTGGGTTGTTCTTTTCTACTGTGTTAATAATTTTGTTTTTATATACGCTAGCAAAACAGTTTTTTGCTTAAGTATTATATTAAATTATTCCAATTAATATGAAGAGTTAAAATAGTTCCAGACAGGGAATTCCTTTTTTATGTTGTGCTGGTTCGTTATTTAAGACAATTTGAGTTGGATTCACAAGGTAAGACATATGCAGTATAAGAATGTACAGGAACTGTTCATAAACACCAACAAAAACCAAGTCAAGTTCAATCTTTAGTTTTTAACGCAGAAATACGTTGGAAATGAAGTAATTTAATCTTCAACCTTTATCCAGCATTAGCGTGTGATGATTGCGTCCTTCACTATGATTGATTTTTTTCCCATTTAGTGCGTATTCTTATCATCGTGCGTTGCTTTTTTCCCCTTGCAAAAATGTAATACCTATTTAATTGTTTTAATTAAAAAAAATAACATTACAAAAGAATCCACTCCATTTTAATTTCTAATTTGTATTTTTCGCAGAAATTTTCTAGTATATAAATATTCAATACATTTGCAAGATTTTTGTTTTCTTGAATGTTTGTAATTTTTTATTCACTAAAAATTTTTTAAATGATGAAAAAAAAAGAAGACTTAACATGATATTTTTTAAATTACTTTCTTTCATAATAACCCAAAAATAAATATTTGTGTATAAAATTTAAAATGTTTGGTAAGTATTGCATCTTTAGTACTCATTTTATGCTGATATTAACATTTTACGGTCTATTTCAAGCATTTTAGCGAGACATATGTTACGTAACAATTTGCAATTACGTCAGTAGTAATTTACAATTACCTTAGTAGTAATTTAAAATTTAAAACGTTCATTGTTTCTCTATAGGGGCAAAACTTCAATAAAACTCTTATGTGTTTATATTAATTTCAAGATTATTTAGATTATGGGGACGGAATCTCTAATTGTGCTCCTATATATGCCAATTTTGTTTCTCTATATCTATTTTTTTTCTCTCAGTATAATGATATTTTAAATTTAAATAAAAATTAACTTTAATCAAAACTAAAAACGGATGATTTTTTAAACATGTATCCATGTTTAAGCTGAAACTTAGGACCATTTTTTTAAAGAATGGCAACGATTGTTTGGCTAACTTTCTTAATCCACATCGCAAAACGTGCGATTATATTCGATTGTAAAACTTATTTCTAACAAAATGCTTGATAATTTTCATACAGACCGTGAAATGTTGAAAACTGCTTTCTATGCATTTGTTTTTGCACGATTTATCAGTGATGGAATATTTTCGAAAAATCCAATTCTAAAATCTAACTGTCACTCAAAAGAAATTTTTTGCACAGTGATTATTTCTAAATTTTAAAAAGAGTTAAAATTGGAAAACATTGTATGAAGAATAAGTTGATTATTCAAGTTGAAGATAAACTTTCGAAAAACTAAATGAAGATAAATTTTTGTAAATTAAGATCGATATTTTACACTATCAATTAAATAAATTTCCTCCTTTATTGGAGAACTATACTCGAAATATAATCACATTTTATTGATATGAATTAAAATCTCAATTAAGAAAATTATTAACAGAACTGAAATCTTTAATCAAATCTTATTTTTACTCATAAGAAACCATCAACCTTTCATAGTTCAACTGTACTAGCAATTCCCCAACACAACCTATTCACTTACATTCTTTTATAACGTTTATTTAAGTAATACGATGTTTTGTCAATGGCGGAACCTTAATATTGTCAAACTGTAAATTTATTTATTTATGTTGCTGATTTATCTGTTCATTGTTTTGTAATATCTAACGTCTTGAACTGTTGCTTTATATTTCTATTACTACAGAATTAAAATACAACTGAACCTCGTTAAAAAGAACTCTAAGACTCAAAGGGGAACCTTTGAAATCCAAGCGTCTAAACCGTAGTTCGTCTAACAACAAACAATATGACCGCTATTGCAAATGTAGTTCGTCTTAGCAGTAATTCGATTTAAACGTGTTCGAATTAACGAAGTTTGATTGTACTTGTCAAAGTACCCATTTCTTATGGGTACTAAAAAAGCAAAAAAAACCTAAAAACTTCATTCCATCACTGATGAAGCAACTTCGGAATCGGTTTTTTTTCCCTTTTCAGCACTCCATTACTAATTCCTATTTTTTGTTTCAGTTTTTTGCCTAACTAACCATTTTTTCTGCTCGCCTATTTCTACCTATAACACGCTCTGCGGCGCATTGAATCAAAATGGGAATGTGCTAGCGTGACGACAGCCATCCCGCATGTGCAACACGTTCAATGTCTCTCACATTTTTAACGCTCGTCATTGTGTCCACACACGCTTGTTTCTTGAACTTCTTTGTCCTGCACACTCTTTGCATCGTGGGAGAAACATCTCTCTTCCCTTGCTTCCGTTTTTTGGTGCACATTGACTCTAAAGATCAGTTTTCAAAATGGTCATTCTTATTGCTAGTTTTCGTTTCGAAGTTTGAGGTGTTTTAATATATTCGACTTTTGCTGTGTTGTTTCCGTTACAAGTTTGGTGCGTTCGTTTCGCAGAAGAATTTGCAAATGGGTGCTTCCACTTATGTTACTACAGGCGAAACATTTCGCAGGAAAGTTTCAAAAGAATCCGGAGTGTAGACAAAAATTAATGGCCTCATAACCTGAACGCACTTTGTAACTAAATAAAAAAAAATCCAACTGTGGTGAATTTAAAATTTTGTGTAAATGATTTAAAGAATGTTTTGTGCTACTTTTGCTCTTTTTTTTTTTTTGGTAAATTAAAAACTTTATTATGTGTCTCAAAAAGAAAAATGTATAGAAAACTTATATATCGCATTTTTTATTCCATATTATTCTAACATCTTAGAATTTCTAAAATGTCATTGAATTGCATTAAACGGTTTTGACACTAACTTCATAGGAAAACTTTACCATCGTTAAACTGAAAATCTATTGAAGGGAGCTTGTTTAAAACAAAACTCCTGGAACAAAAGTCGCGAACAAAGAAAATTAAACTTGAATTTACTGTCGAAATACTGTTATTTATGAGATGAAATGCCAAAGAAAAGTGACTATAAAGCTTTAAAAAATAATCGAACGTTCTGTGCAGTTCAGAAAAATAGTACGCTATCATTGTTCGTTCAACTACTAGGGCAACGTCACAGCTTGTAGTTTTGTTTCATACATTTAAAAAAATAATAAAGCCAGAGTTTTAAACTAGATGGTGCTACACATGTTATAAAAAAACATGTTGGATCCATTTTTTACCATTTAGTCATTTGAAGTGTTAACTAAATGCCTTTTCTCACGACTAAAAATGTGAAATTTTTTTCTCCTCTAACTATTTCATTGAGGATTGCTGTTTTAAATTTCACGTTTTATACATGTGTATTCAACCCAGATTTTATTTACATTTTAAAACTTCATAGATTGATAGCTATTTTGCCAAATATGGCGCAAATTATACGACTTCAGCGATTAATGGGAATTGCAAATTCTGATTCAGGAAGAAATGACAAGTAATTGTTTACGCCACCAGTAAAATTTAGGTACATTGATTAAACTAATGATGTCATTCGATGTATCGGTGGCATTAAGAAGTGATTCTTGCAACCTATATCGCAAAATTTGACGTAAAGCGAAGCTATGACGAAAATCTAAATTTCAATTCTAATTTTTGATATAGGAAATTTATTTTGTCTTTATGGGCCTTGCATTACAAGCCCATATACTGTTGCTTCTATATTTTTCCTCCCAGAAGCAATATTATTTAAGTTTAATTTATAACTGCCAGTAAACAAACTTACTGCACTTATTAAAATTAGTTTCCATGCTATTGTGGCTCCTGAAATTCCGCTGCTTATTAACTTATGAAAAAAAATCTTATATTCCCATTGTTTAATTGTAAGCAAAAATTATTTTTTATTATTTGCATGAATCTAACATAATATAATAAAACACTTTTCTAATACAGTGTATTCATGAATTGTAATGTTAATATGACACATTTAATTACTGACATGTGTCAGTCTCCCATTTAAGTCATTATAGAAGTTTAAATTAACTATTTACATAGTGAATAGATTTAGCTTTTAATTCTGAGAAATCATTGCGTTCTGAAATAAAAACTACTTTTTGTTGAATTTCATAAGTGAATTTTTAGGAATCATAAAGATAGGCTTTTCTTCTATTTTGGTCTTTTTTTAATTGAACGATTTAATTAAAAAAAATACGTATTAACATTAAGAGCTATTTATAAAGATATTTCTTTTAGTTTTATGTTCGTCATGAAATTTCATTTCGACTAATTAATAGTACAGCGTACATTATATACCTTAATTATCATTGATAACAAAAATAGTTCATTTTCCTCTATTAAATAAAAAAAAACGGAAAAGGACTTCAAGTATAGATTCTACTATAACATTCTAAATTCATTTGAAACTAATTCTTTCTAAGATGAATAGTAAAAGTTTCTATTTGTTTACGAATAAAACTAATTAAAAAAGAAAAAACTCAATAATACGCTTCAAGTTTATCTTCTGCACAACCAAACTTATTATTAAACAATAAAACAATCAATAATATGATGAAAAATGATATATCATCTGCAAATTAAAATGAGCAATGGATCACGTAACCAGCTACCTACCAGTTACTAAGTCAATCTTGTTTCCTCTGAATTTTCCACTCCTTTATACATTCATTGAAAGTAAAATGTTTCAGATCAGTGTCCTATTACAACATAGATGACGGCATCTGAAGGTTTTCGCATAAAAACAAGTTTAACATTTTAAAAATAATTTAATATTTTTTAGTGCTTTCTATCGACTCTATAAAATTTAGAAAAAAAAATATTTTCTCAGTAAAGTACATCTTTGGTGAAATGAAATTAAAATAGCACAAAACTATTTCAAGACGTCGAACTCTCCCAAGTATTTGTCAACACGAGCCTCTATCATTTCTTCATTTAGAACTTCGCATTCCAAGCGAATTTTATAGGCGGACTCGGAGGTTCAAGTCGCGTTTATGAGCATTGGGTAGGGGTCCTTGGTGGTTTCGGTCAGTAAAGGATCGGTTATTAATGTTCGGCACGTTCCAAAGCTGTTACGACCGGCATAAAATAAGGGCGGTGACTTCCAATAAAGACGTTTTTTTTTTCGATAAATTTTTCGTCTGTTTCGAGGCAGATAAGATTAGGCTCATTTGGCCAAATTTTCAATACGAACCGGCTCCTAAATTGTTTCTGATGATTTGTAACCTCAAGATAAAGATATTTTTTCATGGTTCAATATCATAACTAGCATAATGTTTTTAATTTTGTTAGATGAGGTTTCAATCAAAACTTTGAGACGCTAGCTTTTTCTCTTCTTTAAAAAATGCAAATGATTGCTAAAACTGACAGAGAACGCTTAGTTCATCATTATTATAGTTTTTCATTTATTTACCGTTTGCCAATCACCATATTGCAAGCAAAAACTTTTATTTGAACTGATTCTATTTTATTGGGAAACTATGTTTCTGTCTTAGATTTGCAATGTGACACAACTGCTTATCGAGAGTTTTTTCATTAGGCATACATTGATCCTTTGAAAAATATCTTCATGGACACATGACAATTTAAGATTGAAAATGCAATTCGTAAAACAATTATTGTGACGGAAATTTTGAGAGAAAAAACGGAATGTGTGCGAACAACTATTCTGCAATAAAATGCGTAGCAACGAGCTCCAAACTTATAAGTCCAACACTGTATTTGTGCGAGGAGATAGGTCATATAGTATTCGGGTATACTTCACATAAAATTAATAAAGCACTCACACATTCGCCTTTTAAAATAGTCAGGCCTGTGCAATCTTGAAGCCTATAAATGTTATAGTTATATAGCTTACTTCAACAATTGTTTATGTCTTAAGAACATTTTAAGCTAGTATCACATTATTTTTGAACAAAATGTTAAAATTATATTGACGAAAAAAGGGAAGTTATAATTATAGGTGACTTTGGTACAAATATCTGGGGAAAAACAAATTAAAATACTGTTTTGTCTGCCATGTTTATTTTCCTCTCTTTTCATTTAAATTTTACAAAAACAATGAATGCATTCATGCTTGGATTCTCGTGCTTCGAATAGATTCTTTGACGAATAGATTCTTTGAACAAGTACAGGGTTTGATTAAAAAGCTTTTTTTCCTTTGGATTTTCTCACCTTGCTTTGATTTTCTTTGCATGAATCCTCTTTTATTCAATAATTCTTGGGAATTTCTCCACTTTATCCCTTTCCTGCACTTCCCATCAGCCAATCTCAGCACCATTCTCTCCTCCTTCGACTGCGCGCCCGGTCTAAGTTCCCGCCTTCTTGCAGGTGGTGGGTGTGATCTCGGTTCTGTTCATCGTTCTATCGACGATAGCCCTGACCCTGAACACCCTGCCGTCGCTGCAGGAACAGGACGCCAAGGGTCACCCGATCGACAACCGCGAATTGAGCATCGTGGAAGCCGTCTGCATCACGTGGTTCACCCTCGAATATCTCCTCCGATTCCTGTCGGCCCCCAACAAGTGGAAATTCTTTAAGGGGCCCCTGAATGTGATAGATCTGTTGGCCATCTTGCCCTACTTTATATCGCTGTTCCTGATAGAGACTAACAACAGCACGGAGTCCTTCCAGGACGTGCGGAGGGTGGTGCAGATCTTCAGGATCATGCGGATCCTCAGAATCCTAAAACTGGCCCGCCATTCCACAGGGCTGCAGAGCCTGGGGTTCACGCTGCGCAACAGCTACAAAGAGCTCGGCCTGTTGATGCTCTTCCTGGCCATAGGGGTCATGATATTCTCGTCCTTGGCCTATTTTGCCGAGAAGGACGAGCCGGAGACCAAGTACACCAGCATCCCGGAGACTTTCTGGTGGGCCAGTATCACCATGACGACGGTGGGGTACGGGGACATCTGCCCGACCACGCCCCTCGGCAAGGTCGTGGGCACTGTGTGCTGCATTTGCGGGGTGCTCGTCATCGCGCTGCCCATTCCCATCATTGTCAACAATTTCGCAGAGTTCTACAAGAACCAGATGCGGAGGGAGAAGGCGCTCAAGCGCCGCGAGGCCATGGAGAAGGCCCGCCGGGACGGCAGCATCGTCACCTTCCGGCCGGTCAACCTGCGGGACGCCTTCGCAAAGAGCATGGACCTCATCGACGTGCTGGTCGACACCCAACACAACGTCAGCCAGGTGAGTGCTCTATACACTGCAAAAAAAGGAACTGTTGTGTTTATAGTGTAATACTGGCAGCCGAGGTTCCAATTTAAAACTGCAAAATGCACGATAATAAGCTCTAAAACTAGCAATTTTACGGTTTCTTACTGTGAAAATAGCTATTTTACGGTTTCTTACTGAGAAAATAGCAGTTTTACAGTTTGTTGCCATAAAATTTCGCTGTATTATACTGTAAAAACAGTAATATAATACTGGCAACTGAGGTTCCAGTTTAAAACTGTAAAACGCACGGTAATAGACCATAAAATTGGCAATTTTACAGTTTAGTACTGTAAAGGTAGCAATTTGACAGTTGATTACTGTAAAATTAGCAATTTTTATAGTTTATTACCTCAAAATTAGCTGTATTATACTGTAAAAACAACATTTTTCAGTGTAATGGTCCTCAACGTCTTTTGGCAATTTAATTACTCATTCACGGAAAGGTTACTTTATCACTTACAAAGTTGCATTTATGGCGCTTAACGTAACATCTCTAAGTACCTACCGAGAGGAGCCCCTATATGAGGTCTCGAGAGGTCATTGCTATCTCCCGAAAAATTTCTTATTTGGCACAATTTGTCTTCGTCAAATAGGAAGATACTATTGTTAGGGAGAATCTAATCTGATAGTGCAATGCTTTGATTAGAATCTGCGTAACATTCACAATGGTGACAGATTAGGTTTGCTCTAACTACAGTGCAGACCATTTGTTTATTTTTTTAATGTTTTTTATAAGTTCTCATCACATGCAGGAATGTGCTATTTGTGCATGATCGTATTTTAATATTCGGTGAAATTTGAAGTTTCATTCGACAAACTGAGCTTTCCTCTACCCAAAACGTTTAAGTTCAATGCAACTTTCTGCCTACACTCTTAAAAGTGTGCCGCTTATATGTAAGGCACAAGAGAATTGTGCCTTATATTACTTACATATCAGAGGCACAAAGCGTTAGGTGCCGTTGATACATACAAAGCACAACGAGATGAACGGCACGGACAGGAAGCAAAACTTTTTGAAGGCACACTGAATTGGCCGTGCCTTTTAAATTCCCACTTCGCAAGTTTTAAGCGGCACATCGTCTATTCACGCTTTGGGTTTGAGGTTATAGCTGATCACGTGGCCCGTATGTTTATTTTCAATGCTGGAGATGGCGGAAAGTTCGTTATCGCAAAAATTCAGGATTAAATGTATTCTTTCGTCGTTTTCAAGCAATATTATTAGTTTGAGAGAAATAATTTTATGTATTGCATTGTTGTTTGATGCGGATCTAAGAATAGGGAACGAAAATCAAGTTGTAGTGTAGAAATTTGATCGTTCCATGCCTTTCCTTTGCAAGATTCATCGTTTGAAGCAACGGCAAATGAAAAGTCAGTCGGGTGAATTTTGTGCAGAATAAGCATATTATGGTTTGCTCTGAACACTTACTATCAGAAGAAGATTTTATTTATCTGTCCATCCATTATGCATTATTGATTGCCGAGGCATAAACTGCTGTTTCAAACGTCTTCCTATGGAAACATCGATAACAAAATGGGCAGCAAAAGAGTGTGTTAGTGTATTTTTAAAATCTACATACTCCTTTGCTGATCTTTTTTGTGCTGTATGTTGACATTTTGTGCTACGACAGGTATGTAAAATAGCTCGTCCAATTTATTTCTATTATGATTTATCAGCGTTATTTTAATTAAAATCTTAGTCTCATTTGCCATAATGGTTTAATATGTTAGATATTTGATACTGTTTGTTGTTCCGGCAAAAAGCTCCATTGACAAAAGAAGTAATTATTTTTTAGTTGCATGGGCTTTATTATGATAAATATTTTCTCACAAGATTCGGTTGACTTTAAATTTATTGTACTACTTTTTAAAATATAGTAGGATTTTTTAAAAAATAATAAGTTATGATTTAGCATTTTTTTTAAAGTTAAAAATTAATTTTAACTCAATTTGATAATATTTCATAGTACTTCATCATGATAATGTATAAATTCCAGTGCCGTATTTACGTATGGGCTTAGTGGGCTACAGCCCAGGGCGGCACGATTGGGGGGGGGGGCGGCACTTTTTCTATGCAAAGTAAAGACCCTTTTTTTTTTTAGACAGCAGGGCTGATCGGCAGCGAGAATTACATCAGTTAATTGAATTAAATACTGTTCTTTATTTAATAACGCTGGAATGCTGGTGGAATTTTTCATACAAAAGTATTGAACCGCAGGGGAAAAAAAAAGAAAAGAAGATAAGACAGGATCAAGACTAGAAAAATCAGAAAAAAAGACTGCAAGACAGAAAAAAATTGTTCGTTAAAATCGGGTCTTGCTCGTTAAAACGAATTCTGTTCCATAGACTTAACTTTGATCCAACAAAATATTCTCGTTTCCCTCGTTGTTGATTTATAATAATGTAAGAGCAGATTTGTAGTAGTAAAAGTTGAAATTCCCAAAAGACGAATTTTTACCAATTGGCTGATTGTTAACAACCAACCAATTTCATGTTTAACTAGCTGTGTGGCCGGGATTTGCACGGTTTACCTTGAAAATACATTTTATGTCAAGTAAATAAAAAAGTTTTTTTTTTTTAACAACTTTGAAATTCAACACCTCAAGGGGGGGGGGCGGCCAGTTTCAAAAGCCCAGGGCGGCCTCACGTCAAATACGCATCTGATAAATTCTCACAAGATTCAGTTGAATATAAATTTGTTGAACTTGTTAAAATATAATAGGATTTTTTTCGGCAAAAATAAGTAAAAAAAGACTATTCTCGTAGAAATTGCAGATTCAAAACTAAATATTTATAAAAGAAACCTTGCCTCTGTGCATTAAAGTTTAAATTCACTAATTTTCTGTATCGCAGTAAATTTAATAAATTTTAACTTAGTCAATTTTCATGTGACCTTTATTATGGTAAAATACTTTATCACGAGATTCAATTGACTTTAAATTTACTGAATTTGTTATCTTTTAATGAGATTTTATTAGACAAAAATACAACTTTTAGTGAAATTTGTTCGTCAAACAATTTTTCTTTAGCAGGCCGAGTACTCAGTGATCAATTTAAATCATTTTTTGGATTCGTATGACATGTTCGTAGTTATAAAAAACTGTTATGATGTTTTTGAATTGTAACAGAAGTTTAAATGTGTGTTTAGATGTGATTTAAGGAATCTTGCAATTTTTATCGAGATTGCATGGAATGATCGGTTATTATCCTGTACGTAATAACTAAATTTCAAACTACAGCATTATAAAACATCAAGTGTTTGTTCTCCCTAAAAAGATACTATTTTGCATAAAAGGTTAAAATCACTCTATATTTTATAGCATTTCCATTTATTTCATTTAATAAATGTTATACTAAAGCAACTAAAACTTAAAATAGTTGAAATACCTTGTTTTGTTCCTATTCTTAATATTGTCTTTCAAAAAGTTATTTGATTAAAATTGAATAAATTCAATCATGTAAGACTACCTTTGTTTCAGGATCAAACTGACAATTTGTTATGAAGTACTTATTTTTGCTATGTCGTACAATGGCAAAAACTGAAGCTTTATAGCATTTTTTTTCTTATCTTGTCCAATTTTCAGTTCAGTTGACAAGATTAGCGAAAATAAGAGCTTATACAACAATGAAATCAGAAAAGGAAATAAAGTATTATGCACAAGATTTTTATATTCTTCGGGAAACATTTTGTTTTGATATATCTAATTAATGTGTCATGACGAATTAAAACCTAAAAAAAAGTTTAAAACATGCAAGCACTGGGATAAAAAATTAAGAAGTTACTATGAACTAACATTAAAATTCTCCTTAATAAACCATTGTTATTATTATAAACCTATAAGAGGCACAAATCCTTTTAAATGTAAGGCACTGAAATCAAAAATCAGAGGCACAGACGTTTTCAAATATAAGGCACTGAAATCTAAAATCAGAGGCACAAACGTCCTCAAATATAAGGCACTGAAATCTAAAATCAGAGGCACAAACGTCCTCAAATATAAGGCGCTAAAATCTAAAATCAAAGGCACGGTATGTGCCTTTTAATTTCAGAGGCACAAACGGTGCCTTTCATTTTAAATGTGCCGCTTAATTTTCAGAGGCACAAAAATTCAAAATGTGCCTCTTATTTCAGAGGCACAGTTTTAAGAGTGTACCGTACCTAGAAGTCCATGTTATCCCCTAAAAAGTTGCATTTAGGACACTTAACATTACACCACAAAACGCCATTCCTACAGAAAGGTCGCTTTTATTACCTAGAAAATGGTTTTATGATGCTAAACGTAACCGTAGTGCACAATGGTAATAGCAAGCTGTAAGATAATTGGTTGTCATTTATAACACTTTAAAACAAGTTCATTATTTTTCACTGCAAAAACTCATGAAATTTAGTTTATTTTTCATCTATTTTATCAACCATTGATTTACACCTAAAGAAAAATGCTGTTGACCTCAAGTGAATAATTTGTTTTCCCATTAGCATTAAACGATCCATATAAGCTTTTAGGGTGGGTGGGGAGTGGTTATCACGGCGAGGAACCTTGCTCATGATCATGTCTTAGTGATATCAGACATTTTCCTTGTCTACTTCCGAAAAGTCTAATGAGTCATCGGTAATTAATTACAATGACAAAAACGTTAGATGAGAGTGTTAGTTGAGAACGTTAGTATACTCAAAACAGAAAATGTGCTGTGTTATCAAAATGAAGAGCTAGCTGTTCTCTGTCAAAAAATAACTGTTGAGACCTAAGCGGAAGCACTGAGTAGGATGTGTCTAATGAAATTTGGAGCTAAAAACGTTCGTAAATCAAATGTGGCTAGTATTGTTCGAACGAAGTTTTGCTGTTGGTGACCTTTGCTATTTGTCGGTTGGAGACGGTGAAAATGCAAACGAGAATAATTCTTAGTGAAATTGAAGTGAGTTTGTAATCAATCATTTGTTACGTTTTACACACTCAGAATCATTATATTTACAAATTCAGAATTTGATCACAAATATATTCTTTGCCAATGAAGTCGGTGACCTGCCTAAAGACAGCTGCTTTCTGATTTAACCCTTTATTCCCCGACGGGACTCGGAAGTCTCCCTTACATTAATTTAGTATTATGAATCCTAAATGGCTGGATTCATGCTAAAGCTTTTGAGTACCACTCCTTGTACTTCGCTGAGAGGCCGACAGATGGTACCTGCAATCAGAAACAGTTTTCTTGGGGGCCTTAGATTTGAAAAATTTTTATACTCGATAAGAATGCTTTCTGATATATTTTCAACACAAAAAACCAAACCAATATATAAAATTCATTGTTAAATTAATTTGGGACATAAAGGGTTAAGGCCAGACTTTGCTCTCGACAGGTAGACGCCGGCAGCTTAGAGGAGGAGTCCCTGCATTACACCACGACGGGCACGGGCTGCTACCGCAACCACGAGCACGGGTTCAAGCCCCCGCCCCACCCCAAGGGGGAGGACAACGCCACCTTCACGACGGGCACCGACCTAACGCCAGGCGCCATCAACCCCAGCGCACACAACATGCTGGACGTGCCCAGACCCGTGGAGGAACTGCCGGCCATCAAGTCGCAGGTGAGAATGTGGGGCCATCAGCCCATAATACTCTGGGCCCGATTAACTAAAAGTGAGGCCCAAGGCCGACAATACGTTGGAGGCCCCCTATCTATGTTCTGCCTTTTTCAATCAACAAAAAAAATCCAGCAACTTTTTCGCAGTGGCGATACAAGCCTTTTTTGTGGATCATTGTATGTAGCTCTGCAAGGCCCTATGCAGTTGCACTGTATGCATTATGTCTAGCCCTAATACTGCTTTTTTATTACTTCATTTTAGCTCAAGAGTTTTGTAGCCAATTCTCAAGAAAGAAATCTTTTTTACTTTCATAAAATGAACTAAATAAGAGATATACTAATTAAAAAGTATCAAAAGAGATTGTTTTTATTTTTCAATTCATGAATCGTTCTTTTTTTCTTAAAAATACATAATTCTTTAATGCTGTACATCAGTTTTTAGAAAATTAGGGGCCCCTGAGAAAGATGAGGCCCCAGTCCCAAACCTAGTTGGCCTGTGCCATAATCAGGCCCTGAAATACTATATCAACGCATCAGACGAACAACGCCTGTTCTTCGAAGTAATGTCGTCAGTTTTATGATAATTCAAGCAACCAATTTTTTAAAAGCTTGCTTGATATAATGTACCTTTTCTTAGTAAGTTAGTACCGACTTTTTATGTCAAGTAGTTGAAGATGAGATTCAAAAGTCACACATCATTACGCCAGGGGTACCCATCACTCCCAAAAGCAATGTCGTACTTTCTTCAACTGCTATGCTGCCGTGCTAAGCGCAAAAGTGGTATCTGCAGTCGAGCTCAAACTGAGATAAAACTCTTTAAAGTTTTGCGTCACCATGTGTTTGATTCAGATGAAACTTTTTCCGAGCTTTTAAAAAATACTTCCCGCTCTCAAATGACCATATAATTTTGTATTAAGGTAAAATGCGTCACAAAGAGCCACCTGGTGGCGATAACTTAATTTTGTTAAAAAGTGCAGATACATTTGTGCTTAGCACGGCAGTATGGAGCTTCCTCCTCCCCGAAGAAAAGAATAAAAACCCAAACCCTAAAATTTTAATAGTACAATGAGCCATCGCCCGTGCGCGTCATGCAATGTCTTCATTCATGCAGGGCCGCCGCTATCAGCGATGGGGCCCGGTACCAATTTTAATGCCGGGCCCCCCATGCACCCCCCCCCCAATTGCATATTTCCATGCCATCGTTTCAGCACATTTGCAATTGTAAAAAAAAAAAAAAGAGAAAAAATTTTTTTTTTCGGAAAAACATTTTTTTTTTAGTTACGAAAGTGTGCATCTGATTTTATTTTCACGTTATTTGTGTCACCAGATGGTTTTAAAAAGCGGTATATTTTCCTTTGCGCAAGCATGTTTCATTCATTAGTGTTTGTACTAGCAATTGTTTCATATTGAGAATCGGCAATGGAAAGCGAGATTTTTTTTTTTTTTTTGATGAAATTATTGACACTATAACTGGAAAAACATGTTCATATCCTTACGGGCCCCCAAAAGCTCCGGTCCCGGGTACTAGAGGTCCAGTATTCCCCCCCAAACGGCGGCCCTGCATTCATGCATGCATGCGAGTCATGCATACAAGTCCATGGGCACCCCGGATTAAGCCATGAATCAACAAAATAAGTCTCTTATACGTAGTTTTGTATATGTGTTGAGTTGTCGTAGCCTTTTTTTCTTTGACACTAGAATAATAATATGCGGACTCATCTGGCATATTTAAGGTTTTAACCATTATCGGGACATACGTGGCTCGTTCGTAGTTTCAAATGCTCTGTAGTAGCATTCCCAACCTACTGCCCATGGACTATATGCCGGCAATGAAGCTGACAGATATGGCCTGCTGTTTTTTTTTTTTTTTTTTCAGTGCTTTTACTGATTAGTCACAAATTTGAACCCAGCTATTCAAATTTTGTTTCTCGAAAACAGATGCAATTGATAAAATAAGCATCAAGTAATGTTTACTACAATTCTCCGATTGTAATCTTTTATCATTCTCCACGTTTTTCGTAAATATTTAACATTTTTCAATTTTAGAAATTTTCTAACGCATGGGAATCATTTTAATATTAAATTTGATTAAAAAAAACCTTTTTCACTGTATTTTCATCGTTATCCCACTAGGACACATGAGTGTCGCTAAAAATACTCATGGGGCACATATGCCTAACTGAATCTCTTGCTCTCTGGAAATTTTTCTCGGAGAAAAAATATTTATAATGAAAAAGCTGAGGCTTAGCTGGAAATAAAATCTGCAACAAGTCTTATAGTTTGAAACTGATCTGAAAAATTTTGGCGAAATTGTTATTAAAGTTGATGTTGTCAAATGAAGGGACTGAAGTCGTATTGAGTTGAATGGATCCTTGGTCGTATTGAGTTAAATTTTAGCTTCGAAACATATTAACTTGCTTATTTTATTCTATCACTAAAATGGTTTGTTACTTTTATATCTCACTGTGAGATTCACAGGGCACCCAAATGTTACTACTGTGTATAATGGAATAGAAATCATAATTCAGTAGTTAAGCTCCTGAATTTAATGTCTAGAAACGAATAAATATAACTATTCTACTTCTAACAGTAGCATATTATCGGGAAATAGTGTTCGGCATAACACAGATATTTAAACAGACATCAAGGAATATCTTAAGCATCATTAATTACTTTTAAAAGAGTTTTCGACTAAAGTATCTAATTTATATTTAGATCACCATCAAACAGTTTAGATACTTACTTATACTTTCCTACAGATAACTTTAAATACTTTTCCAACTTTCGAAGGGGGGAAAAAACTTCATTGAGTAATCTTCTGACAGCTCTCTAAAAGCTGTTTCTAATGATCATTCTTTAATTGACGCTTGCCTCAATGTAAGATATTTCATTTTGCATGAAATGCTATTAAAGTTCCATTAAACTTTTGTAGAAGATGCATATGAGAAAGGAGTTTCAATGTACACTTTTGGTATGACTGCTGGAAAATACATCTACGAACAGTTTAAACTTAAAAAGTGCGTCTATCGCGTCTATCCCATGCGAGCTTTTTTTAGATTTAATATAAGATAAGCTTACAAATAAGTTGAATTTGCTCTTTGACAAAAAAGATAATTATTTTTAAACAGCTTGTCAAAATTAATGTTCTGCTTTATTAACTTAATTTTACATTGGTTTTCTATAGGATGAACTTCAAGTTTCGTTTCATTAGGCAACATTTCTGGAATTAAAATCCATTTTTTCCGGATGTGACAAATTATTTTTTAGGAGCCAAATACTAGTTTATAGACTACGACTAGGAGAAAAAATAATGCAATGGTTATCTGATGTAAAACGTATATTTATTGCTGAACCAAAAATTATTTTACGAATCACATATCATAACTCAATATTTGAAGAGTAAAAAAAGTTTTTATTACTAATTAAAAAATTATCTTAATAATAAAAACCCTGTTTAAATGGGTTTCATAGCTTTTCTGAAAATCCAAATTACAATTTAATAAAACTAGAGACCCAAGTATGTTATATTTGAGGTTTTTCAAATTAACTAGAGACAAAATTGTTCCAGAAGTTTTTAACTTTATGAAACTTTCAAGACTTTTGCCACTAAGCTCTCCCTTCTTGCTTTGTTTTCATAATGGTCATATTTGAAAATAATTGTTCACAGCAGTCAGTCATCAGACCCGAAAATTGTCAAGATGCCAAATGCATATGCGGGTCATTTTATCCAATGAGCAGTATTTCTGAGACAGGATTTCATGGTCAAACAGTACGTTCATGCAATCTGCAGTGTATTTTATGTGCACAGAGATTTAAACAGTTTGTTTGGCGAGGGAAATATTGCAGATAATTTTTCCATACAGTAAACTTTCATTCATCCGGACAGTAAAAATAGCAGTATAGCACTAGCAGCAGAGGTTCCAGTTTGAAACTGTAAAATGCACAGTAATAAACGGTGAAACTAGCAATTTTACAGTTTATTACTGTAAGATTAGCTGTATTGTACTGTAAAAACTATGGATGCACCGATTAATCGGCAGTACCGATTAATCGGCCATAATCGGCCACGTTGCCGATTATTAATAATCGGCAAAATCGGGCCGATTAATCGGCTGAAAAATATTTTTCAGACATCACTCTAAAAAGTATGCTTTCACGAGGAAACTATGATGAATAATTTTATTAACAGTAATAATAATCCTCACAGTTGATATAAAGTTTTTTTTAAATGAATTCTCCTACTTTGAATAAATATACATAGACAATGATGCAATATTTTTCATGTGGCGATAGTTTTCTCCTTAGCACAGTGCTTTCAGATAACCTTTAATTTTCAAAGAATAAAAGTATTGCATTAAATTGCTACTAATTACTAAAATATATGAATTCAAAGTACTCCTAAATTGAAGTGTTCACCACACACTCCCCCTTCCGTCCTTTTTTTTTTAATAAATTTTTATTTCCAATTAACATAACTAACAATGTGTTAATAATATTAGTGACACTAATATGAAAATTGGTTCTAAGAAATTTGATAAAATAATTGAAATAATTTTGTGAAAACTAGGAAAATGGAAAAAAAAAAAATCTTCTCCCAGAAATAAATTACTTACTATTTCTAAACTTGGAATTGAAAAGAGATAAAAAACAATGATGGTAAAATTGGTAGTAGAAAAAAAATTATCCTTATCATTAATCGGCTCAGCCGATTAATCGGCCGATTATCAACTGCTGATTAACCCTAAAGCAGAATACTTTGTGATGTTCTGCAACATAAAATCATTTGATCAAAATTGTTCTGCAAGTACTTTAAGCACTGTACTGTACACGTAGAAATATGACCATTTTAAAAAACCATGATCCTGAAATCAAAACGGTTTCATGTAGGGGTATGAAAGGAGTATTTGTTCAACACTCAGTCTTACTGCAGAATAAAGCCTGAAATTACAAATGCAGCCACAGATTCTTGATAGAAAAAAAATGTAAAACCTTTCACTATGTCTGCTCCTCCAAACATCAAAGAGCTCTGAATGCTTTGACATCGGATTACAAGCAATGTTTTCACGCAGAATAACAGCACATCGCTAATAATGAGACCAACTCTCAAAGGCAGGACGCTCAAGGGGCATAAAACAGATGTAGTCAAACATAATTTTCTGCAAATATCTTTTTATTAAACATGGTATTTTGTGCACATTCTGCAGGTTTTGTCCAACTTGAAGTAAATTTAAAGTTACTGCAAATATCGCAAAAAAATCGACTTTTTGATTTTCTGTTTAATAAGCATAATTTGCAGAAATTCTAATTTTTTGTTTTCTAATTTGAAGAAATCTGCAGAAATTGTTTCGAATTTCTGCAAAATTGTATCTTTAGTTAGAAAACTGCTTTTTCTGCAGAAATTGTATATAGATTTCTGCAGGAAATTTTCAGAATTTTCCCTCACATTCGAACAGATGTTCTGCAGCTCAGATATCTGTTCTGCGACGTACGTTCCAAATTTAGCAGTATTCTGCTTTGGGGCTGATTAATCGGTAATCGGCCAATTTGCTTATCGGTGCATCCCTAGTAAAAACATCTATTTTTTAGTGTTGTATCAAATGGTTGGGAGATTTCCGGTCATATCTAGCCTGTGACCATTGACCAACCAGTTTAGTAAGAAAATTATCATTATATTAAGAATAAAGGAACCTATTCATATTGATAAATGTCATGCCTAATTCTTGTACAGTTTAGAACATGAAAATTGTATTTTAAGAAAAATTTAAGAATGCTGGCAATGCTCTAAAACTTAAGGATTTTGTAATACATCAGGGAAAGGGATTTATTTTCTGCTTGCTTTGACTAAAGCAATTATGGCCTCGTTATTAACGGTAAGCATTGATTAAAAATTCTTCTGTTCGATTTATATATTTTTGAATAAGCATTCGTTTCGAAGTTTTTAGTAAGAGATAAAATGAAAAAAAAAAAAAAGCCTTTTTGCTTTCATCTAAGAGAAAACACTTCGTTGAAACTATTGTTTCTGCCATCTAAAATTTGAAGTTTGTTTTAAATTAACCGTTGCTTTAAGTAAATATAAATTCATAACACATGTTTATATAGGTAGCATTTTTCCTTTGTTTATTATGAAAAGTGGACTAAATTACTATCGAAAATTTGGGAAACAATTCTTACATATTCGAAGTATTCCATATAAAAATGTTCTGTGAAAAGTAAAAGCATAAAAGGAACTAAGCGTAGGAATAAGGCTGAGTACAAGACTAACCGGATTATGTTGTAATGGAAAATAAATGTTTCCGACATTTTCTAGACAGATTATTTTTTGAAGCCATCCCACTTCTTGGATTAACTGTAATATTTAAAAGGAAAAGAATGTTTAACTTTGAGATAAATCTATTATCTTTGAAAGTGTTTATGCGTAAGGAAGCAAGAAGCATTCAGTTTTTTGTTAGTGATTAATCGATTTTATTAAAGAATTTTTTACAGAATTTATTAGTAAACCAACCCCTTATGAATCCATTAGCTTGTAATATTAATTGATACACATAATCGTACATTACTTAGAGAATGTTGGAAAATTTTGGGCTGAAAAATCAGTATTGTCGCATATAAATATAAGTTTTAATCGTTACAGTCGAGTCTCGATAACTCGAATATTCTTTTATCCACAAGTTTTCATTGGGTCTAAAATTCTTGAGAGGGTTAGGCAAACTTCCCGTAACCCGAACTACCAATAACTAGAAGCTTTAAGCCGGTCCTGTGGGACTTCGAGACTTGACTGTCAGGCTTGGAGTTATCGCCGATTATACGTAATCGAAGATGTAAATTTTACATGTTTCGTTTTCCTTCCGCTTAACTAATATGGTACACTGAAACTTGACCCCCTTCCCCCCAACA
Organism: Uloborus plumipes; assembly: GCA_038373865.1. NCBI lineage: Eukaryota > Metazoa > Arthropoda > Arachnida > Araneae > Uloboridae > Uloborus > Uloborus plumipes. The sequence continues at coordinate 94,698 of JAXGGA010001758.1, read as the reverse complement.
AAAATTTCTTGATCCTCTTCTGTATATATTCTTATACAGAAATAATATAGAACCTTTCTATATATATTTAGGAGGAATATACGAGGGCTATCCAGAAAGTAGATTACGTTTTGGAATAAAAAATAAACAAAGTATAGGAAACAAATTTTTTTATATACAGATGAAAGCCACACTCAAATACTACTTTTCTACATAGTCACCATACAAATTAAGGCATTTATCGTAGCGATGTACGAGCTTGGAAATTCCTTCGTCGAAAAATTCGGCCGCCTGCGCCTTCAACCACTTCGTTACCTCTTCTTGCAGCGTGCAACAAACTTCGCGAAATTTTTGGAAAACTCAAAGAAAGTTCCGTTATTGTGAATTTTCGATTTTCACGGACTTTAGCATCGACTTTTTCGACAAGTTCGGCAGTCACTATGCTGGGTCTCCCACTTCGATCCTCGTCGTGAACATTGGTTCGGCCATTTTTAAATCTTATGACCCACTGACGCACTCCACCTTCAGTGATAATGTTGTCCCCATACACTTCACAAAGCTGCCGATAGATTTCTATCGGTTTACAGTTTTTTGCAGTCAGAAACCTTATTACTGCACGCACCTCGCAGCTCGCGGGATTTTCAATTAACGCAGACATTTTAAACCGTCACAGTATCTGAACAGAGCACAGCACGAACCTCTCACTAGCACGGCTAGATGCCGACTGAGCTGCGCAACGCTCTGACCCCAAGATGGCCGCGCTAGCCCCGCCCCTAGCGGACACAGACGAAAACGTAATCTACTTTCTGGATAGCCCTCGTATATAGAATATATATTCTTCCTAAAGAAGGTAATCGTGTAATCGAAATCGTAATCGGCATATAAAAATCGTAATCGATTACATTTTTCACACAATCTAATCGCTGCTGTAATCGTAATTGCGATTTGGCTGAGGACTGTAATCGTAATTCTAATCTCCATTTTTCATGCTCGTAACCATAATCGTAATCGATTACATTTTCTCGTAATTGACTCCAAGCCTGCTGCCTATTACTTTCTTAAATGGCGTAAATTTTAACCTGTGTTATTTTCACATGTACTGATGCATAATTTGAATCAGCTGCTTCTTGCCTGTTATTTGTGGGGTGGGGGTGGGGGCTAGGTCAGGAGAGGCAATTTCCCCTCTTCTTTGCGAAGTTATAATATTTACAGTGCATTGTGCGTTGTTTTCGCTATTTCTCAAAAGCATAAATTGACTGTCTGCTCTTTGCCCCCTAGAAAAATTCTAAATGATAAGCCTAAGACCTTAAGTTGATCCTAACACGCTATGTGTAACTATTATGTCTTAAGAAACAGTACTAGGAATCCTATGAAAATTCAACAGAAAATAATATAATGTTTATGTTGAATTATATGTTAATGTTTGTTTATAATGAACAGATAATAATACAATGTTTTGTGTTTGGTAAGATAATAATTTAATCTAATTGTTTAATGTTGCTTTAATTAGATCAGTATATTTTAAAAGAAGAGAAATCTAAATTTCCCTTTCAATAACTGAAAGCATGGAAAGTTTTGCAACATTCACACCTTGTATGTGATTTCTTAAAAAGAAAACGCTGTTGCTAATCCTTTTGAATGAAGTACAATTTAAATGGGATTATCTGAGACACGAACTGAAATATCAAGTGGGTAAGAGCGCAGAAAGTGCCTTTTGAAAACGCAAGCTTAGAATTACGTTAAGAAATGCGGTTGGTAAATTGAGCACATTTTCAAGGGGGCGTTCTTCATTGTAAGAACAACTATTATATCGTATCCTTTTGGAATATTGATGAAGAATTTAGTTGATGTACCATATTTCCGTTCTCTTGTTTTTCCGCGACACGATTTGTATTTCTATGTATATAGAATCAAAGTTTGATGATGTCACAGCTTGCTGGTCTAACGCTCTCCTGCAAAATTTACTCAACATACGACAATGAAAATTGGTACAAAATAAGCCCGCATACTGATAGTTTATACGACGTCAACGATTTTTTTTTTTTTTAAACCTGTCCTACATTTCTTAAAATTCAGTTAAAATTAGACAACTAAGAACTTGTTACTCCCCTTTCTTACACTCCAAACGAGTATTTTTTTTTTAATTGAAGTGAAGTCAATTAGCAACTTCAACGAACTATAGGAGGCGCTGTCTATGAGAGGTAAAGGAAACGCATACGGTTTGTTGTTATTGCTTCTAAGTAAGCCAAATAAACTAGTGATATTTGATCGTATGTATGATTTTTTTTTTTTTTTTTTTTTTTTTGTTCTTTATTCGACTTGATAAATTTTCAGAAATAAATGTTCGACTTGATGATTGTTTCTCTAATTATTTCTCAAAACTTAAAAATAAATCCTCTATGGGTCATTCCACGTCAAATGATCCAAAATCTGAGAAAAATTTTACCTTACATTTTTGTATTTCTTTCAAATTTGGCTCATCAATTATTGTACCCCTTGAGGTAATTAAAAGTCTCAATTTTTAGATTTTTATCTCTATTATTTTTTCATTTATGAGACTTTGAACTTTGGAAAAACCCTCGTTTTTCCATGGATAAGGGAAGATAAAAGGGACCATAACTCGGCACCAAATATAGATAGAACGATTTGGTAAATGGCATTTTAAAGTACGTTAGTTGTCGCTGAATCTGATATGCAACATGACTAATTTGATAAAAATTTTCTTTTTCAAAAAATGAAATTTAAATTTATCGAAAAACAAATAATGAATTGTTTTCAAAAAAATTTCAAAAATTTTCGTATATTTTATCTATGTTTGTACCAATTTTTAGATTGGGATCTCAATGGGATCATATTTTTTTTGAATTTTTGAATAAAACTGTATAGGAAAAAAATGATATTTTTTAGATTCTATTTAAATACAAAATTGTCTGGCTTGTGATGGTCTAAAAAGTAGTAAATAAACATGAATATGTTTAAATTGAGCTGGCATGAGCTTATAGATTTGTCAGGTTCATCCCCCCCTCCCTCCCTCCCCTGCTCAACCACTCTTTTTTTTTTTTTCAAAACTGCTCAAAATGTTTAAAAAAAAAAAACTCTTTGATACAAAATGAATAGTAAACTTATTTAAAGTTGGTAAATGGGTTCCCTTATAACTAGACGAAGTATCCCCTCCCCACCCAACTATACCATTCACACTATACTAATATGACGTTCAACCTCGGGATTGAATTGAGGATTATTTTCACCCTAGATATATACGTATATTGTTTTTTAGACGAAGTGTTTCTTTTCGATCCGAACTTCAAAGTGTACTTCCATTCAATATCTGAAATTTAACTTTATGATTCATTTCATCTCCTACCCCAACACCAATCTTCAATTTTGAAGGGAGGAAATAAATGGGTCGCCCCAAGATCATAGCAAACAGAAAAATAGCACTGTTTCTCCTTGTTCTCATTGTTTTTTCTATTCTTTTCGTACAAAACTGAAAATAAATCAAAATATCAGATCATATGTCTGTGTCCCCATAACTATCTTCGCACATTATCTAGTGTGCAGCTGTTTTTTAATTTTTTTTAATTGTTTGTGTTCTTTTTCATTTTGTTGTAAAGGAAAGTAATGCAGCAAGATATATCTATATACATATATTAAACAAACACTGCTTTTTTGATCATAACCTCTCATGTTGTTTAACTTCTGTACAGATTGCTCCCCCCCTTTTCCTACCTTCCCGCTCCACTTTTATTTTTTTATCATCCCGCCTAACCCTATTTCAAAGCCTTAGTCTCTACTGATGCCTGGTAGTGTTTCAGTTTGTTCTGTTTGTTACTCTTTCCTATTAGCTCATGAGCTTTGTCCAATAAGAGAAAGGAAAGGCAGTGATGGGGACTTACATATAACCTGATACTTTGATTTCTTTTCAGTTTTGTGTGAAAATAATGGGAAAACTTTATGAGAGCAAGGAGAAACAGTGCTATTTTGCTGTTTGCTATGATCTTGGGGCGAACCGTTTCTTTTCTTCCTCCAAAATTGAAGATTGGTGCTGGGGGAGGGGATGAAATGAATCATAAGTTTAAATTCAGATATTGAATGGAAGTACACTTTGTGAAGGTCGGATTGAAAAAAGAAACACTTCGTCTGAAAAACAATATATACCTAGGGGGAAAATAATCCTCAAATCAATCCCCAGGTGAGACGTCATATTAGTATAGCGTTAATGGTATATTTGTCTGGGGGGAGGGTTTTACTTTGCCTTGTTATAAGAAACCCATTTACCAACTTTAAATAAGTTTACTGTTCATTTTGTATCAAAAAGGTTTTTTTTTAGCATTTGAAACAGTTTGGGGGGAAAATGGTTGGGTCGGGAAGGAAGGGAGGGGGAGTTGACCAATTTACAAGTTAATGCTAGCTCACTTACCTAGAGTAGAAATAATAGTCAATTCAATCCCCAGGTTAGATGTCATAATAGTACAGCGTTAATTGTATATTTAGGTGGAGGAGGGGATACTTCGTCTAGTTATAAGGAAACCCATTTACCAACTTTAAATAAGTTTACTATTCATTTTGTATCAAAGAGTTTTTTTAACATTTTGAACAGTTTTGAATTAAAAAAGAATGGTTGTGCGGGGGAGGAAGGGGTGAGGGGGTGAACCTGACAATTCTATAAGCTCATGCCAGCTCACTTTAAACATATTCATGCTTGTTTACTACTTTTTAGACCATCACAAACAAGATAACTTAGTATTTAAATAAATAGTATTTAAAAAATATCATTTTTTTTCCTATACAGTTTTATTCAAAAATTCAAAAAAAATATGATCCCATTGAGATCCCAATCTAAAAATTGGTACAAACATAGATAAAATATACAAAAATTTTTGAAATTTTTTTGAAAACAATTCATTATTTGTTTTTCGATAAATTTAAATTTCATTTTTTGAAAAAGAAAATTTTTATCAAATTAGTCATGTTGCATATAAGATTCAGCGGCAACTAACTAACTTTAAAATGCCATTTACCAAATCGTTCTATCTATATTTGGTGCCGAGTTATGGTCCCTTTTATCTTCCCTTATCCATGGAAAAACGAGGGTTTTTCCAAAGTTCAAAGTCTCATAAATGAAAAATAATAGAGATAAAAATCTAAAAATTGAGACTTTTAATTACCTCAAGGGGTACAATAATTGATGAGCCAAATTTGAAAGAAATACAAAAATGTAAGGTAAAAAACGTTGGATCACTTGACATGGAATGACCCCTATAATTAAAAATTAATCAAGTAAATAAAAAAGGCCATTAACTTAAACTAGAATTTCGGTTAAATCGAAAATAACTACAACAAAAATTAGTCTCTGATAAGCATGGTAAATCTCGTCAAGCGAGGACGATTTCGTATTCGCAGTTTCAAAACTTGAAGATTGCAATTTCGCGAGGACAAGGCGTACATCTTTCTTTCTGTTTTTTCAAATTGGGGTCAATCAATCCATGCGAAATCATACAGGAAAACTAAAAAATGTTGCTCACTATTTTTGATTTTTAAAACTTTTTGCCTGTTAATTAACTGTTATATTGGGAGCATGAAACAATGGTTTAAAAAATTTTAAACCTTCAGAATTTTTTTTTGGCAAGCACTTTTCAGTAGCTGCGGAAGCGACTTTTCGTGAAAAGAGTACTTTGTTAAGATGCTTATAACTTTTTATTTATAAATATATCAAAATGATTTAAAAACCACTTGATTGAGCAAAAAAGGATCTAAATTTCTATACCAGTTATTTTTCTGATAATTAGTAACAAATTTGCGTAAAATTGGCTTAAAAATAAGATTTTTTGTGTGAAATTTTACATTTTTGGCATAAAAATATTAGTAGAAGGAATTAAGACTCACCCTTACTTTTTTCCCCCTTGAATAGATATCTCATAGGACTATTCCCAGAAGTAGTGTGGAACATTTGAAGACAGTCCTTTTTTTTATATAATTTGTCAAACTTGGCATTTTGGAGAAAAAATGCTAACTTTGAGATTTAATATCTGAAAAGGAACTGAATGAAAATCTACAAAAATTTAACTGGATAACCTTTTTATAGCAGTAAATATGTAGAAAAATTGTTATGAGTGATATCGTTCTAGTTTTAGAGATATGGAGCCGCGAAGTTGACTGAAAAATCCCATTTATTTTGACGCCAAAAAATCATCACATAATGCAAAATTAATTATTCCCATAATATTAGATGAGTTTTTTGTAGCATAAACTAACCCTTTTACCAAAACATATAATATTTAAATTTATTTTCCATTTACAGAAAGAAATAATTTAGATATTATGCTTTTATAAATACATTTTTTTTCTACGTGTTAGTCATAAAAACATGAATTTCCACTCTAAAGCTGGGCTTTCATGGTCTTTATGCATCTAGTAAGCAAAGGACAATTATAGTTTTAATGTAACCTACAACTCTTCATTCATTTCTAAAAGTTTAAAGCGTTAAAACCCCCTACAGCACCAAAAAGTCGCTCAAAATCCGAATTTAAGGGGTTACAGTACCTCAAAAATGACCAAAAGACCAAAAAAAATTTTATTGCTTATTTCAAAAGTAAAAGTTATTTAAAACACTCAGAAAAAAATAGCATTGTTCTAGCTAAATTATTTAAAAAGTTATGAGTGACTTTAGGGCATACATGCTATGTGTTCTAATGGAAAAGCCAAACTTTAAAGTGCTTTTTTCTCGGTGATCAGTTTTTAGTGTTTCTATGATACTAGAAATGCTAAGGAATTTTTTCTATTAAAGATATAACTTTAAAGCAATATTTTTTGTACTCAGGATAATATATTTAACAAAACTGTGCATTGAATAAGCGTTTTATAAATTACACAAATTTTTAGAGTTTGTTAAACCTCGAAGAACAAAATTTTATAAGATTTTTTTACATAAAAGGTCACAAAATATTTTCTAATCAAAATATAAGAAAATGAATGCACAGATTTGTTGAGGTTTTCCTTGTGATCATTTCGCAAAAAGAAATTTTGAAATTAGTGCAGAAACAAAAAAGCCTTAGGGTTTTAAAAAAAGTGAAAATTTCTTACATTTTTCAAATTTTCAAAAAAAGTTTTCAAAATTTTTGATGTTTGAAAATAAATTATTGATTTTTAAACAAGTGCAGAAACAAATATTTCAATGAATTAACTTTTTCACTTAAATTAAAGAAATTTGTTAGAAAGGTACTGTAACCCCTTAAGCTCCAGATCCTGCCATTTTCAGCGAGAATGCGTCTGCATAACAGCAGAAAATGGCGGACGTATTTTCGCGAAAAAGGGTAGGATCTAGAGCAGTGTTTCCCAACCTTTCAAGCTCATTACCCCCTTCAAGATGCTGACTGACACCTATCGCCCCCCCCCCTCTTCTTTTTTCTTCCTCGAAAAAACCATAATTTGGAGCAAGTGAACATCTGTAATATTAAAAATATAAGTACCTAAAGAAGCGGTATATTCTTAACGGGCGATAGGGGGGCGATGGGTATTTAGAAGAGAAAATAGCAGTAAAAAAGGGTAGCGAAAACCGAAATCGTAAATATGTACGAAACCTTTTCTTCAGTGTTCAGACAATTAATTACACGTTAAGAAAGAAACAAATTGAAGTTCAAGAGCTTCCTCTTTGCACCTCGGATTAACCTAAGTGAATATTTTATCATTCACTGTCAATTTTATAAATTTTCGGATTTTCAATTTATTTTCCTTCCAATGTTTTATTTCAATGATTTTAATTACCCAGATTACAGCGAACAAAAGAAAATAATTTCTTGAAAAATGTACTTCTGTTTTTTGATAAGTACATCAATGATCTTAGTTAAATGTTTCCCTTCAAATGATTATATCAGTTCGCTTCGTGAAAGAAAAAAAATAAAGGTATTTTATTTATTCATTAATATTTTTAGTTTAAAAGCGATTAGTCATAGTATCTTTATTGCTTACATTTTACTTCAAATTTAAGTTAGGTACTTATATTTTTAATATTACAGATCTTCACTTGCTCCAAATTATGATTTTTTCGAGGAAGAAAAAAGAAGGGGGGGGGGGGTGTCAGTCAGCATCTTGAAGGGGGTGATGAGCTTGAAAAGGTTGGAAAACACTGCTCTAGATCCTACCCTTTTCGCGAAAATACGTCCGCCATTTTCTGCTGTTATGCAGACGCATTCTCGCGGAAAATGGCAGGATCTAGAGCTTAAATTCGGATTTTGAGCGACTTTTTGGTGCTGTAGGGGGTTTTAACGCTTTAAACTTTTAGAAATGAATGAAGAGTTGTAGGTTACATTAAAACTATAATTGTCCTTTGCTTACTAGATGCATAAAGACCGTGAAAGCCCAGCTTTAGAGTGGAAATTCATGTTTTTATGACTAACACGTAGAAAAAAATGTATTTATAAAAGCATAATATCTAAATTATTTCTTTCTGTAAATGGAAAATAAATTTAAATATTATATGTTTTGGTAAAAGGGTTAGTTTATACTACAAAAAACTCATCTAATATTATGAGAATAATTAATTTTGCATTATGTGATGATTTTTTGGCGTCAAAATAAATGGGATTTTTCAGTCAACTTCGAGGCTCCATATCTCTAAAACTAGAACGATATCACTCATAACAATTTTTCTACATATTTACTACTATAAGAAGGTTATCCAGTTAAATTTTTGTAGATTTTCATTCAGTCCCTTTTCAGATATTAAATCTCAAAGTTAGCATTTTTTCTCCAAAATGCCAAGTTTGACAAATTATATAAAAAAAAGGACTGTCTTCAAATGTTCCACACTACTTCTGGGAATAGTCCTATGAGATATCTATTCAAGGGAAAAAAAGTAAGGGTGAGTCTTAATTCCTTCTACTAATATTTTTATGCCAAAAATGTAAAATTTCACACAAAAAAATCTTATTTTTAAGCCAATTTTACACAAATTTGTTATTAATTATCAGAAAAATAACTAGTATAGAAATTTAGATCCTTTTTTGCTCAATCAAGTGGTTTTTAAATCATTTTGATATATTTATAAATAAAAAAGTTATAAGCATCTTCACAAAGTACTCTTTTCACGAAAAGTCGCTTCCGCAGCTACTGAAAAGTGCTTGCCAAAAAAAAATTCTAAAGGTTTAAAATTTTTTAAACCATTGTTTCATGCTCCCAATATAACAGTTAACTAACAGGCAAAAAGTTTTAAAAATCAAAAATAGTGAGCAACATGGTCTGTATGATCTCACATGGATTGACCCATAAACTATGGTAAAATTAAGCTTCAATTTAACATCATACTTGCTGTACTTAGTTTTTTTTAATTCGTGCATTATGGATTCAGCAACAGCAGAGAAAATACTTTAAATTTTACCACGGGCAAAGCCGTGGCGGGTAACTCTAGTTGTTAATAAAATGTCTGCATCGCAAACTATAAAATGAAAATCTTTAAGTCGGAAGTTGTTGTGCCCATTGACTAAAGTACAGTCATTTGGAGTAACTTTGTTTATCTGCAGTTTATTTATTTTTAAATTGTCTAATGTTGTTTTAACAGTGTTATTGCATCTATTGGCGCGCAATTAAAAAAATAAAAAGACAACCCCATGTGTCATTTATTCAACTTTTGCTCAGTACAAGTTTGAGCAAAATATCAAAGTTTTCTCTCGAAAAATATATTCTCTTATGATATAAAAATAAAATAATAATAAAAATAATGATAGTGAGATTCATGCTTTTTATTTTCCGCATGAATTCACACAGTTAATGTGCAACTTTTATTCTTTCATATATCATCTCAAATGCAATTGTAAAACCCTAGCCCTGATGTAACATATGCATTGGCAATTGGCCATCAAAAAGAAGCTCATGCTTTTGAGCTTGTTCCTCAAAAAAAAAAAAAAAAAAAAAACTTTGAAAGTAACAATCCTAACCTGCTATTAATGAGATGTTAAAATCATTGAAGTCTATTGGATAAAATAAAAATACTGATATACGTCCTGAATTTTTCTGGGCGTCTTAAGCATCGAATGTAGACTGGCTCTTCGGAATTTTTAATTATCTACGTTTTGCTCGTTAACTAAATACGCATTTAAGCATTCCTAAAAATGCCATTCTTGCAGAAGTACATTTGTTTTCTAGATGTATGCTTAATACATTAAATGTTATACCACACATCAAACCGAAATGTTAAAGAGAGGAGACGATGAAACTTTTAAAGAGGGAGGAAGAGCGCGGGCTACACAATATGGCTGAAAGTTTTATGCAGGATATGTCCCAAAGTTTTAAAGCGTTTGTGTACAATAATTTGTCAAATATGTTGATGCTTAAGTTAGAAACTAAATTTTTTATTAAAAATTTTAGAATGATTGAAAAATATTGTTTTAAGTTTCAAAAAACTCTTCAAAACATTTTTAAAGGTTTCTTTGTGAAAAACATTTTTAAACTATTTGGAAGATGGATATATTGAAAGATGTACAGGATGGTTATAAATTAACGTGAGGTGTTTGGAGCTTACTTATTACTCCAGTTTAGGAGTACTTTTAATTTAATTTTTTTAGTAATTAGTAGCAATTTAATTAAGACTTTTATTCTTTGTGAAAATTAGAGGTTATCTAAAACACTGTACTAAGGAGGAAACTGTCGCCACATGAAAAATGTTGCAACATTGTCTATGTATATTTATTCAAAGTAGGAGAATTAATTTATTAAAAACTTTAAATCAACTGTGAGGATTATTATTACTCTTAATAAAATTATTTATCGTAGTTTCTTAGTGAAGGTATACTTAAAGAATAAAATTTAAAAAAAAATATTTTTGGGCCGATTAATCGGCCCGATTTTGCCGATTATTAATAATCGGCAAAGGGGCCGATTAATCGGTACTGTCGATTAAGCGGTGCATCCCCAGTATTTAGCATGTTCTTAAAGAAATAATGCGAGAAACAACTTTGATTTATTGTTTTGAAACTGCATTACATAAAAAATAAGCGAACATGCAATGTAATCGTAATGCCGGATATCCGCAGTATATCCGGCGGCACAATTCCGGATATCCTGTATCCGGCTTGAGATGAGCCACCGGATATCCGGTATCCGGTAAAATCACTATCCGGTCCATCCCTAGTATTTTGCCCAGCACTTCGCGCGCTAGAGGTCTCCAAACACCTCACGTTAATTTATAACCAACCTGTATATGGGTCATTCCGACGAAAATGGTACAAATCGTGTCCGAGACTTTAGAATTTTTCAAAATCAATTTTAGTAACTACCACCCATTAAGTGTATTTTTTATTGGTTCTCCATTTAATTTTGTGCCATCAAATATCAATTGATTAGGTATAATCCATTTAGAAATGACACAAAAAAAATTTATCTTTGTCAGAAGAAGGAGAAAATGACGTGTCCCAGCTTCAAATTGCTAGAATTTTAAATGTGATTTAAAATTAAACTGAAATGTAACAACAAAATAAATTACACTGCACTGCACAAAAGATGCTTCTGACACCATTTCTGCAGATTATTACGCAAATGGAAAAAAAATTTCCCCAAAAAGCACTATTATTTATCCATGTCCCTAGATTTTCTATGTTTCGAATTGTCCACTCTGTTATATGCCTTTTGGAAATAAAATAAACAATTGCATTCAATCCGATATATTTTTTAAAAAATATAGGTAGTATAACTGCCGTGATTAGCTTGCTACATTGAATTATGTAGTCAAGAGCCAGGGTGAGCCTAATTCTTTTCTTATGATAGATAATTTTAACTGTTGGATGTCCACTCTGTTAGAGCCGATTTCATGATGAAAAAAAATAGATTTTTTCTTGAAATTGCAGACAGACTTAGTTTTAGACTGTTTATTCCAGTTTATGCTTGTTCTGAGATTCTAACTTTTCTTTGTGATTATACAGATATTTTTAAAGGCTTGTTTGTCTACTCTGTTATATGTCCACTCTGTTAAACAAAGTGATCAAAATATTTAAAATCCTTTCATAAATGAGTCATGAACTAGTTATTTACACTTTATTATACACAAATAAATGGAAACTCAATAAAAAAAAAATATGATAGATGGTGGAAATTATTTAAATTGATAATCTTAAGTAAAGAGTTTCAGACATGATTTGTGCCATTTTCGTCGGAATGACCCGTATGAAAAATTTTAGACAGGTTTTTCAAAAGATTTCAAAAATTGTTTCCAAGAAGGATTTTTTGAAAAAGAGTCAATTTATACAAAAGTGTATAGAAAAATTTATGCAAATTTGAAAGATTCATACAAAAAATCTTGTGCAAATTTTCTTTTAAAGATTAGCATTTTTTAAAGAAAGAGTGAACAAAATAGTTTAAAAATATTTTCACAAAAAGTTTTTAAAGGTTTGCTCAAAAGCTTTTTAAAAGAATCATACAAAAAGTTTTTTTTGGAGTTTTTAGAGCTATAAAAGCAAATTACAATTAATGTTTAAAAATGTTTTGTTCCGAAAGGTTTTTAAAAAGTCTGCACAAAGGTTCTTGAAAGCCGGATTCAAAAGATATCAGAAAGGTGTATATAGAAGTTGAAGAATAAGTCAGCACAAATTTTGCAAAATCGTAGATTGTTTCTTCTAAAATTTAAATTAAAAAAGAGACTATTGATTACGTCTTTTCGCTATTTTCCAATGCGTTAAATTAAACAAAAAACTTGATTCAATAGTATAACATTTGATATACAGCTTTGACCAGAATGTTCGGTGGTCACACCCGAGGATTGCGATCTGTTTTAAAGAAATCACTAGTTTTTTCTCGTTAAACATTCTTTAAAATAAAATACTTAGAGGAATATACACTTGATTTTAAATAGACTGGAGCTTTATTCCAAATTAATGTACTGTTTTCAAGTCGTTAATAATGAAACAGTGCTTTATATGTGGTTGAAAAGAGAAATTCTTGAAAGTGATGCACAGTTTAGCTATGCATCTTAAACTACACTGTAAAAAAATGAATGTTGTTTTTACAGTATACTAACTAATTTTATTGTAATAAACTGTAAACATTGCTAATTTTACAGTAATAAACTAAAACTTCTCATTTTACAGTTTATTGCCATGCATTTTACAATTTTAAAATGGAACCTCTGCTACCAGGATTATACTGTTGTTTTTGCAGTAGAATACAGTTAATTTTACGGCAATAAACTGTGAAATTGCTAGCTTTACAGTAGCAAACTGTAAAATTGCTAGTTTTACAGTTGATTACTGTGCATTTTACAGTTTTAAATTGGAACCTCGGCTGCCAGTATTATACTGTAAAAACAACCGTCCGTTTTTTGCAGCGAATTTTTTTAAGAGGAAAAAACATAAATCACTGCTGATAAAAAGAGGAGGAAAACAACTGTAAAACTAATATTAAAAGTTACTAAATTAAGTTTTGAAATTAAGTCATTAGAAATGATTGAATTTTCTAGCTCTGAACCAAACATGGAAGAAGATGTTAGAACAACAAATAAATCATTCATTCTCAATATTGCTTGAATATTGCAAAAACTATGAAAATTTATGATAACGTTGAGTGTTGTTACTTTATATTTAATTAACTCTTCTCTTCCTAAAAACACGAAAGAAAATTCTCTCACAAGTAACATTTACAACTTTTCCGCGTTTCATATCAAATAGTTTTTTCTATCACTTTGCTTCGTATCCTAGTATAGTGAAATCTGTGTATAACGATATTCTAGGGACCCAGAAAAAATATCGTTATAGACAGATTATCATTATAGACAGTTTTGCATTGAGTAGATGGGAAATTGGCTGGGACCAAACCAAAATATCGTAACAGGCAGGTTTATCGTTATGTACAGTATTGTTATACACAGGTTTCACTGTATAAACCTTCGAAAAAAAAAACAAAGCGAATAGGATGATAAAACTTGCTGACATTCGTCTATGGTAGAGCCAAAAAAGTAATAATGCAAACAAATGAAAACTTGATGGCCTCATATCACATGACTTGTAAACATCTATATAATGATGTTTATAACTAGTTGTCCTATTTCAGCTGCCAAAATGACGAAAAGTTGCCGACAACTAAACTGCTAAACCATGAAAACGTAGATTTCATTACCTTGTCATTTTTAAATACGAATAACGTAAATTATTTTAGAAAGTTTCCTTCTTTTGTTTTGATTTCTCTATTGATCCCATGTCTTGTTTTAGAAACTATTAGAATTTTTATACAATTGCTTTCTGATTTTCGATGGTTACTCGTTTAAATATTGATTATGAACCCGTATTGTGGTTGAGAAAGGGGAATCTTTTGATAGACAATGACTTGAGTTAATTCCATGCTTGACCCTATAAGTGAAAATTATTATGGCTTATAAAAAGTATAGAGCAGTACAACTGATTTGACACTAAAATTCATTGCTTTTCCATAACAGTATGACAGTTAAATAACTATATTATAAAAACAGGGCAGCTGTGAACTGAGGAGGGCCCCTTGCTTTAAAATGCAAGTGTAACTCACACTATTTTGAAAAAGAAGTTCATTTTGTGCTATGCTTAGATCTGTGAATTTATGCCATATTTAAACGTTCACAAATGTTTTCACGGGTAATTACAGTTCTTGAATGATCAGATTTTGGGTCAACTTTTTAAAAAAATTTAGAATTAAAAGAAAAAATTCTAGAGAATAATTTCTATATAACTAACACTTTTGCTCACATTTTCTACGGAGTTCTTCCTCTGCAGTATTGTTACAAAATTTTCATCATTTGGTTTTCAAAAAGTAAGGCAGCAATTTTTAAGATATTTTTAATATAAAAAATTAGAAAAACTGTGTATGCCAATTTCTTGTCCTCATAATAATACACCTAATAAAAAATGTCATCTATTGCAAAAAATAGCCAAAAGTTACTACAATCAATTCAAGGCAAAGAAACAAAGTAAAACACCTTAATAAAAGAAGACCCCTGACAGACATTTATGACATTTCAAAGTATTTACGAAGTTTTTTCTATGATTTTTGAAATTTCCCAGGAGTATGCTTTGCATGCAACTAGCCATTTCAGAATCGGAATTAATTGCAAATGTTTTGAGAATTTCAAATAAATTTTTCATGTTAAGATTATTATAAATATTACTTTTCAGGTGGACCAAAAAGAAACACTCTAGCGGCTTCGATCTTTCCTTTAAATGCCGCCAGGTTCGTAAATATCTTGTTGTAAACAAGGCACAGAGGGGTCCAATTAGTTTAGTCTTTTTAATAAGCTTTCATTATCTTTTGCATGCTATTTGTGTCCCCTTCCTATTTATTTCAGCTTATTTTACACTGAACAAAAGAGGTTTTTTTTTTCCACCAAAAAAAAGCGGTTTATTCTTGGAGCGAAGTTAACCTGACAACATTTGCAAAAGAAAGTCGCCTGACATAAACACTTAAGCAGTGATAACGTTTCAAAAAGGAATTTGAATAAAGTTATTAATTGTGCAAATCTTAGTTCTAGTGTTTATTAATATTCATTAAAAAATTTCCATCACTAGCTTTTTTAAAAATTAATTTGCATAAATGTTCGCAAGAGGACAATAGAATATTTATCGCTTTCTGGTGATTCTGCTAGACGTTTTCCAAAATAGAGAAATATTGAGAGTATGAGGAATAAAATTAAAAGATGGAATTGTTGAATTAAAATGTAATTAAGGTAATTAATTTGAAAATTAATTTAGGACATGTTTGCTAAATTTATTTTTGTTTTGGATTACTCTACGTCACAGTTGACCTTTTAATGTCATTTTTTTCTGCTTTGCCGTAAGTTAAATATCATTAATTTTTTGATAGTAATTTCATGATTAATATTTGTGTTTGAAATTCATTCGCTCAAAACTCTCTTACTATTGATTTAAGGATGAACGACGGCTAAAAGAAAGTTCTTCAAAGAATAAATGCAGAGATTGTAGATACAGATATTAACCAACATCAAATAAATATTGTAAAAATAAATCATAGAAAAACTTGATAAAGGAAGTCGTTGAAGTAGAGATATTCCGCCTTTGTTATAGTCCTACGATTACAGACCGTGATGAATGTCAAATATTTAAATATCAAGCAAACTTTTTTATTTCCAACTCTTACTGATGAACAGAGAAAATCAACATGAGAATTTAATTGCCGTTATAAATTTATCCCGAAATGCCCGTTAAGAAAATTTTATAGTAATAAACTGTAAAAACTGCTTTTAAACTGTAAAAACTAAAATTTCTCACTTTACAGTAATAAACTGTAAAATTGCTAGTTTTACAGTTTTTTCTGTGCATTTTGCAGTTTTAAATTGGAACCTCGGCTGCCAGTATTATACTGTAAAAACGACAGTTCATTTTTTGCAGTGTTGCAGTGACAGAAATGAATGGCGCCTTTGCTTACGGCGCCATTCTGTTAGAAATGCCTAACATACAAAGAGCGGGTTTAAACTATATGAAATTCTATAGATCTGTTTAAAAGTAGAGCAGTTTTAGACACAGAATTGCCAAGGACGAGAAACGGAAAAACTCTCGAAAGTATTAAATCTATATTTTATGGAATATTGAAAGAACAAGAAGAACTACAAGGTTAGTAAATGGGTTTTCTAATTTAGACTATGATTCCAGACTTAGAATGCTTAATATGTATAGTCTTGAGCGAAGGAGAGCCAGAGGGGACATGATTCAGTTGTTTAAATTTATTAAAATGAATGATGTTACGGGGTTAGATTTTCGCACGGGAAGCAGGACAAGGGGTCATTGTTTTAAGCTGTTTAAATCTCATGCTAATCTTGAAATTCGAAAAAATTACTATTTTAGCAGGGTAGTGGGAACTTGGAATAGCTTACCGGAAGAGGCGGTAAAGAGCAATGGAGTAGATGGCTTTAAGAGGGCCATTGATCTTCATTGGGGTCTTTAATTTGACTAGGACCAGCCAAGTTGGGCCCAGAGCCTGCTGCTGGTCGCCACATTTGTATTTGTATTTGTAACTAAGCGCCAAACGTCAGGTTAAATTTGCCTCAAGAGTACATTAGCATAATTATTACAATTGCAAATAGGGCCTATAAAGCATGACATAGTTGAAATAGCTAGTGCAATAGTTTGATGCATTTTTATTTATTTATTTTTTATTTATTATTTTTTTCATCGAACAAAATTATCTTAGAATTCCCACAATAACAGAGATTTAATTAGATTCATTTTTACATTTCATTTCACATATAGGCAATCTACAAAGGCACACTTAGTATTGTCCTTTATACAGTAATTCTGTACTTTGGAGCAAGTAGAATCAATGTCGGATTTTAACCAGATTAAACATATGATGGAAATATGTCCACTAAATAGTTAACTTTTCGGTGTGACTTTCACAACTATTTTAATACCGCGCTCTAGTATCGAGTTATAGTAATGCTATAAGTCTTAGAACTTTTGTTTTTCTCAACGATCAGTATTTTATTTAAAGCTAAAACAAGCAATGTCACTAGTAATTGAGGAATAGTTGAAATAATTCAAAATTATAAGTATATTCCTAATATAACATGAAATCAAGGCCGTAGCCAGCGGGGGGGGGGGGGGGGTCAGGAGGTCAGAACCCCCCCCCCCCCCCCGAAATTTTCAAACCTCAAAAATTTTAAAAAAGTATTCAACTAAAAAAAAAAAAGAAAAGAAAAGAAAATTTCAAGGTTTGATGGTCGGAGGTCGCCCCCCCCCCCTCGGAGTTGTGACGGGTCTGAGGTTTTTGATGATATAAAGAAAAATTAGAATAATAAAAATAAAAAAAAATCATTTGAATAAACTTGAATAGGGGTCATTCCATGTCAAGCGTACGAGGCGTCTCCTCTCGACCCCCTCCGATTTTGATGAATTTTTTTTGGATGTATGTATAAGACTTGCATGAAACCATACCAAATTATAGCTCCATAAGCCTTATGGTTCAGCCAGTAAAAATTATTTTAGAAAGGCCTCTTTTTCGTGTCTTGAAAAAAATGTCCAAATCGTCAAGTTTGTGCTTTTATTGCTCGCGACCTAAGACGATTATCAGACTCAAATTTGGTGATTCTGATCTCTGTTTAGGGTAGAATAGCCTACTTGTGTAACAGAAGCTCCATGCGCTGTTTTTTTTTTTCTGAAATTTGCTGCCAAAGTTGGTAAAAAATCGTATTTTGGCAAATTTTGACCATACCTTATCAGCTTGTATCTGCTGAGAGAATGACTTTCTAAAGCTAATTCTTTCCTCGTTTGTAGCCTGATAGTTCGTCCGAAAGGTGTGCTAGTGGCATCTCGATAGCTCAAATAATTGCTGAATTATGCGAGTTGAAATTCCAGTCAAATTTCTTTTTTCTCAATTTTGTCTCAATTTCAAAGGGCAATATCTCAAAAGGGTCATCTTGAATTTCAATTTTCTTTACATCATTGGAAAGAACACACTTTTCTTAACTAAAAAACGTTATTTTTATTTTTGAGACAAAACAGTTTCAAGGGGATATTGCAGATCAAAAATGTGTACGTCATTCAACGTGAAATCAAAGAAAAAAAGACATAGACCTCAAAAGTTGATGTCAATTTGTTCTATTAATATTTGCAGGAGCTATTGTACTTATGTTCTGATAAAAAAAACGTTGTTAGATATGATCGAGGGGGGAAAAATATTTTTCATTTTAGTAAATATTTTGAAATTTATTCATTACAATAGGAGTTGAACATGGGAGTCTGACTATGGTTTTAATTTTACTTTCTTTGAAATCAGTTCAGAAGCAAATTTCTCCCGATCATGCCCATTTCCCCCTATTTAATGCATTTAGGGGGCGAGGTTTTTTGGTAATTTGTATTGAGTGTATACCCTCCCCCACCCCCTGGAAAAATTAATAATGTTCGGCCTGGTTCACAGGTAAGGCAGTTATTGGAGGGAAAATCAAAAATTTTCCTCGTTCGGGGCACAAAAGTTAATCGGGCCTTTTACTCAACGAAAAATTTTCGCACATATAAATCTCTGTACTTGCTAGAATATAGATGTTTTTCATAACAATACGTAGTATACAGGTCCCCACAACAGATAGGATATTGGTTTGACCAAATGGGTTTGAGGGGCTGGCATATAGGCCCTTCAAAGTAGTTCTAGTTCTTATCAAAAAAAATTTCTTATCTTGGCCTTGCCCTGCGAAAGGGGAGGGCAGCCTGGGCATGGCCCCTGGGCTCGCTAAGTTAGAGGGGCCCGTGAATTTTAGTTTTCCACCATCAGTGTCCAATTTAGGAACTTTAGGACAGTAGGGCAGACCTTAAATTTCTAAATCGGGCCCTGAACATCTGGATGGGCCCAGTGGCGTAGGAAGGTGGGGGCGAGGGGGTGGTCCGCCCCGGGTGCCAGCTTTGACGGGGGTGCCAAAAACTGCCTATTCTGTGTTTGAATTTTTGTGTAAAATTATATTAAAAAAAAAAAAAAAAACAGCACTTATTGCTCAAAATTGTGCCTAAAAACAAGACGTGAACTTTCTGAAATATCGAGGTTGGGGGGGGGGGGGGTCGTACGTAAAAAAGCAGCAGTGACTTTGGTCAGACATTTCAATTGCATGTTTTACAAAAGGATCACATGTGGTCCTTCCTGTTAGTCCAACATACTCCCAATCATAGGCGCTGGTGCACCAAGAAATTGGGGGATCAAAAGAAGTTTGTGAGGAGCTTAGGGCGGAACCCTAAAGCTGTTTTTTTTTTTTGTAAAATTTGGCTATATTGGATTTTAACAAATGACCTCTAAAACTTTAATACAGTCTGAAAAGCAGGATGGATTTTACTGTAGATGTCCCCTTTGCAATTCAAAGTTCCTTTCTTGTGAAATAAGATGAGAAAAAAAAAACATTTTTGTGGTATTTTCAGTTTTTAATTTTCATGAAATAAATCAATCCACCCAGTAAATAACCGACCGTTAATTTTTCGCTCTAAAAAGTGAACGGCAGGGCCCTTTTACTTTCGGAAGTGAAGGGGAGTAGGTGCCCCCTTGCCCCCCCCCCTCCCGTACAAGCAGCCTTTGCTCCCATTGCGTCATAAGACTTGCAACCTCTTGTTTATTTTTTTTTTCAAACAAACTTTCTTCACTTCGAACCCCCCCCCCCCCGAAAAAAAATCCTGGCTACGGCCTTGCATGAAATGATAATATCCTGAATTGTACAAAAATTCCCTTGGCTCGGGTGTGAAAATTAGATAGAAACAGGAAAAATTGGGAAATGTAACGACTTTTTTTTTTCTTTTCAAAACTGATATTTTTGTCAGTGATTGTTTTTCCAAATTCAGAACTATTTTATAAATTTTAGTGCATCTAAATCTGATTTTATACGTTTTATTGTATTGATCTCATTTAAATATACATTTTCGCACACATATAAGACATCAATGCAGCTCATTCGAAAATTTAATCTTGTGGGTGAGCATCAATCACCTTTTGGCTGCGCTGAGAATAATTTCCTGTGGTACTTGATGATAAAGAAACAGTATCTGGCACATCATCTAATAGAAAGAATTATCTATTAAGTATTTCGATACTCTTAACTATTTCCTCACACATTTCCACTTTTTTAACCCTTGACTAGAGCATTAGATAGTAGGGGTAAAATTCGAAACGAAGGGGGGGAGGGCAAAGGGGTTCATTTCCATTCGAGGAAAATTTTAAAATTCTGGCGCAAAAGTATCTATTCAGTTTTTTTTTTGAAGATTTTGAAATGCTCGCTCTGAGAAAAATTCTTGGGTATTGGAGAAAAAATAATTTTCTTACTCAGCACTATAGTCATGTAACGAAAGCTAAGAAATAGACCCAACACAGATTAGGGTAATTACAATATTTAGAATGATTCATTTCTAACTAGACGAAGCTGAAAAAGTTTATCTCAAATCGCATAGCACTATCAAAGAACTCATGCACAGTGAAAAATGTAGTAGGTGGGAGAAATATTTTTAGTCCATGCATAAATTCTTAATCCTTTAAAAACGATTTTCAAGTTTGTACCTAGAATATGAGGTTGGGGAAATGTTTTTCAACGCTTAAGTAGACAGAATTCATGCTTTTAACTGTCTATGAGAAACGTGGTGGTGATAAATGCCTATTAAACGTCGTGTAATATACAAATAATTATCGAAAACTCAGCTTTAAAATTTTGATTGTAACGTATAAAAGAAAAAGTATGGCTTGTCCATCACTGCATGTTTTCTACCTTACCAACTATTCAATTTATTTGTGTCTTTTTTTTTCTTGTGCAGGTGTTTCACGACGAGGTGCCTAGAAACCAAATTTTTCATCCATCCACTTTGGCTGAACAAGAGCTGCCCAAGCTGAGGATGAAGACAACAGAAGAACCAAATCCTAACAGACAACAGGCTTCTGGCATTGACCAATCACCACTAGAGCTTCAAGTATTACGTACAGAATCTTTGAGCCGTCTAAGCTGATGAAAAAGCAAATGAACACGACTATGGAGAACAGGAGAAGAATCCACGCATGCTACCTCGTTAATCGATCCAGGGATGCTGCTGGGGAATTCTGCTGTCCAAATTTACGTGTGTCATGATATTCTTTATGTATTAAACATAAAATAGTGCAGCTACGGTGGAGAAAAGCTGTTCATTAATGTTAAACTTTCAACTATCTCAACGCTACGAAGTTGCTTCGTTTGAAAAAAGAATACGTGCTCAGTTCTGTTCAAAAAATTCTAGATAAGTGTGGTTCTTTTGCAAGTCCTGTAACACTTATCAGTACCTTTAAGATATCAGCAAATAAATGACAGGAAGGCTAGTTTTATTACTAAAAACAATTAATTAAATCAATTCTGGAACTTTTATCTGGTGGTTCGACATCGGACAAAAAAATACTGGCTTAGTAGAATGTTGAAAATTCATACTAAGTTTTTTTTTTTTTTTTTTTTTAAATACTGGTCGTGTTTTTGCTCTTCGGATTCCTGCCTTGACTTGCAACTCTGCTTAAGGGATTTGTTGTACCGATTGCTCATTCCAAGGATAAACATCGAGTGCTTAAGAAGAAAGATAAATATTGGTTTTATAATTAAATAAAATAAATGAAATACATTTAGTTCGTGTTGACATGGATGCTTATGAGGAGAAAACGGTTCTGATTTCTTTTTTTTTCCGTTTAGCACAATTCAAAAAAAAAAAAAATCTTAGTTTCAGCAAGAAGTTTTTCACTATTAATTAAGAATATATTAGCAGCCTCAAAAGAAAAAAAATATCAGTAAATATTTGAATTAACTCTTTGCCATAGTCAGAAAATGTAATCCAAACCATAGCAAATGTTTTAGCACTATAAAACAAGAAAAAACCATAGTTAGTAAAATAAAACAAGAAAGTATAAAAACCCTTTTTTCATTTCACTGAACCAGCTTAATCACATAAATGTTCATTTTGATCATTAACTTTGATGATTCGTAAATCTATATCATATCACTGATCTCTTTTACTGTAATCAAAACAACGAATCGATTGAAACCACGTAAAAAGTGGCGGATTAGAATCAAGCCAAAGAGTGTTCATGAATCATTGATGTGTGTCAAGTTTCAAGTGAAGAGAGTCTTAAGTTATTTTTATGAGAAGAAAAATTAGCAATACAGAAAAGATTCATCTTTGTTGCGTAAGTTGACAGAATAATTGGTATTGGCAATTACAGTCTTAAACAGCCAATACAATGATTGGTACGGTTAATTGATAATGGCAGTAATTGGAAAACATCAGTGTCTGTAGAAAACACATTATACTGTTTTAGGAGAATTAAGCATGATACACGTTTTCCCTAAATTGGAGAACCAACTTGAGAATGGTAATGATTTTGAACTAAATGATTCAACTGTGCCAGTGATAGACGACAATACGTAAACAGAGTTCTACTGGATTCCATTGCATAACACTGGTTGGTGTCAGTAACGAAAACCTTCGTTACGTATTCTTCTAGTCACTACAAATATTGGTTAGCAGCTATGACTGTTACATATTTTTCAAAAACTGTGATGTGCAGTTGTCAGAGGAAACTTAGATCAACGCATTCTTTGTGGGGAGATGGTAACATCTGGAACAATTGGTTCTGTGAAAGAACATTTTGCTCTGCTAAACCCACAAGATGCAGAGCAGTTTTAATCGATTTATCGCAACCGATATGTGATATTCGTCTAGAAATTGTGATATTTATTTGGAATATTTCCAGATTGCAAAACTCTTTGAGTAGAAGCCGTTGAAGGTTGGATTTGTGCACATTTCTAAACTTGTTTTACTTGGTCATTGGGTGAAGCTGCCGAATGAACAAGAGAATATAAATCGTTTTGGGCAATACAATAAGAGACATTGCTGTAGAATAAACAAACTACTTTTCTTGATGTAGTCTTTCAAAATATTTCACCGAAATTGGACATGGAAATAATAAATGCATAGTTTTTATAAAAGAGACCTATGAACTACTTTAAAATAATAATTTTTATAACTCTCTTTAAACTCACTTAATTATATTTTAAATCTTCAAATTTTAAGGAACTGCATGTTTTAATGGTTCGTGACACTGATATGTAGCCCTGCCTGCATTTGAAAGGTAAAGTTCTTTCTTTCTATACTCTTATTAAATTTGCATCAGTTAAGGGAGATGGGGGCATATGTGAACAAAAATGAAATTTTTGTATACACTCGTTATCTCGACTCTCGTTATCTCGAAGTCCTAGGGACCAAAAAAAATATTCGACATAACCGAATAATAATAGTTCGAGGTACCGAAAATTTAAATTTTTTTCTTTATAAGTCACTCGTAGTGATTATTAAAAAACGCATCCTCAAATACACAAAAAACCAGGAAAACTTCTAATTTCTTCTCTGAAAGTACAAAAATAAGACTATAAAACAAAAAATTTATTAGAAAATATCGTTGAAAATTGTCCTTTTTTCTAGCAGTTTAAGAATTTAAAAGCTCTGCTATCAGTCGAATTTCTTGAAGTCAGGAATTCAACTAGTTCAGCTTTATCCCAAAATCCCAAGAAATATATAGACATTACATGAGAGCAATTTCCACTTAATAAAGGGGGAAGGCAAGTCATTGAATGCTTTGTATTGCTAATCCATCTTCAAACTCTATTTTTATCCCTTCTTTTCTGCTAAGATCTGGTAGAACCACTGAAAAGTACTTATCTTTAAATAACTGCTCAGAAAATGTTAAATAACAAGCATATTTCTGCCTTCTCTCTAACATGAAGTCGACAGGTGGCGTGTCAGTTAAATTATGCCTTTAATAGAGGAAAAATTGCTCCCTCACTGAAGGAGCAAATAGAAAAAATAGCAGTGAAAATTCTCTCAGACATTTGAAGGTCAAATGGTTGGTTGTATTCACTTCTAAACCTTGAATAATCAAAAAGTAGAACAATAAATGTTTAAAGAAAGATACCTGAAACTTTGAGATAAGCGAACTGACTTCGAGTTAACGAGAAAAAGTTCCATTTTACAAAATTTACAGCAATTCGAGACCACCCGAAATCTTCGACATTAGCGGAAATTCGAGTTAAGCGAAGTCGAGATATCGAGAGTTGACTGCATATCATTTCTAAAATGTCTTGTATTTTCTCAATAAATAAGCTCTTGCTCGAGTTCCGTGGAGCAAAAACTGAAAATGCACTTGGAAAGAAGCTTTCTTTTTTAAAATCTCTTTTTGCATTAAAACATAAATTAAAATTGTGATTTGTGTTCGAAATGTAGTATATAAGCGATCGTTGCTCATATAATCGGGTATTATTATGAATGTTATTGGCGATTTATGTTTTTGTATACGTTCACCACACCACATTCGATTACCTAAAAGAAACTGGTGTTCCCCAAAAAAATTTTTCGTTAACAATTTAAGATAGAATCTGCGTGATAATATTACCTCATACATATCCTTCTTCATTCCTAAATGGGGAACATCAAATACTGTGTGCTTTTGTTTCAAATACATAACGAGGAACCTGGTTTTGATTGACAACATTCTGAAATTCCATTGCTCTGAAACCATGAACTAGTACTTCCAGCTTAACAAATCCATTATCGATATTTAACGGGAAAATATTTTGTAAATTCTAGCAGAAATGCCAAACATTATTATTTGGAATCTGAGGTTTATTTAAACTAGTTTGTCTTGACTATGCTGAAAGTACTAAAGCTTGAGAGTTTTCAAAGTCACTGGTGAGGAATATTTTTTGGAGTTGAGCAAAACTGTTGCTATTTTCTAATTATGTATCAAAACACTCATTTCACAAAAACATATTTCACTCATACTCCTTCTTCACAAATTTAATTAATATTACATTCAGTGTGCAAGCATTCTTTTATACAACGTTTTTGATTGAGAATCACGGCCTTTTCACCAGAACTTATATTATTCAATTTTCTTTTCCAGAACTAAAAGAAAAACGGTTGCTGGTAGCATTTTTGAGTGAAGTCAGGAAATCACCACTACTTGCAAGACGACATAAGAATATTTTATATTTCTCACGCGTATTCAAGTGCCAAGTCTTTCAAGCAAGCCGTCTTGCTGAAGCAAACCCAGCTGTTTCGATTCCTACAACTTGGTACCTCATCAGTTGTGCATAAAAGGGGCCAAAACAGAACTTCACTTTAATCCTCTATCCTTGATGTCTTAGCAAATACTGCACGGCATGCCTTCTTTTTCTTAAATGTAGTCTGACTTATACTAATGATTCCTTAAATCATTGTTCCTGATTGATACCATTACAATTAAAGACACTAAGTTCAATATCACCTATAAGAAACGTAAATTGTTTTACTGCTGCACGAAGAGTCATGATTTTACATTGTAATCCACATTGTTAACTATCTTAACTTCACACATGCAAATTAAAGTACATACTCTAAACTTCAGGAATACAGTGACAAATAAGTTGGAAAATTACAGACTTCTATAAAAGAACATGTTCTTATTACTATGCTTTGTAGAACTTTATCTTTTATCATATTAACATACTACCACGAATTTAATTTCAGAAAATGGAGCTACCAATTCAGTGCCATGGCTTACCGAATTTAAGACTTTTTTTTTAGTCGTGTCTCTGACCTATAGTTAAACTGTGGTTCCAACATCAATTCACTTCCTTGTGAATCAGGTATAGTAGAAAGTAATTTTAAAACCGAGAACTTGCATATGAATTCGAATTTGAGATTTTCTTAGTGATATAACATAGTCACCAAAATTATCTTTAAAACTTATTAGAATGGTATTCATAGTATGTGTCCCATATCCTTCATTCATAAAATACCAGATAAAATTCGGATTCTGATTGTCCACTCACATTATCTTTTTCACAAAGACGTTTAATTCTTTCTACCGTCGTGTGTCATGCAATAAAGAATTTCATAGGCTTGTTAAAACAAAAACACATACATATATTCAAAATGTTTATAGCATTCAACAAGACAAAAATGCGATTCTTTTTTTTTTCTTTGAGACAATAGATTTCAAGTGGAATTTGCATTAAAATAATTTTTAAACAAATAAAAATACTTTTGAAAAAAAATTGAACCGACTTCAGGACTCCAATCGACAATTGCTCTAAAAAGTTAAAAATTTTATTCTTTGAACACCATCGATACAACTTTTAAGCATAAGTTTTAAAGTCGGCGCAAAAGCACTAAATAGAATCATACGAATACGAAAGGGCAATTCCATCGTTACAGACTTAGCAATCGCACTTTGAACACAAATAATTCTGGTTTGGGCTGATGAAAGTCTTCAATTTTTTTTTCTGTAGTGTAACTTGATGATGTTTATGCTATATTAAATTTGCGTGCAGATTGCTTAATTACAAAAAAAATACAGAAATTAAAAACTGCCTGTTACAGACGTAATTCACAAAACAGCAAAAACTCGACTATGTCATACAACTTACAATATTCCTCTGAATTATACGGAAATTTTGAACTTTTTTTTTTTTTTAATACGTGTTCTAGAGACTTCAAGCTTTCTAAAACCATAAAGATTGTGTGGATTTTGACTACCGAATTTGTGAAAAAAATTCATAAACTTGTTACGGACGAAACAAAGTGGTGTTACAGACGTAACATCTCTGATTTGAAAGTAGAAAACAGTATTTTAAAGCAGGAATAAACAAAGATTTTTGTGCTAAAACAATACAGTAACATTAATTAACACATTATTTGAATATTTTAAGTTATACTGTAACAGTTTTAGAAAATTTGGGTAAGTCTGGGGGAGTCGAGAGCATATGCCGATATGTCAATATGTAACAATAAATTAATGCATCTTAAGACAATTATTTCCAAGAAAGATTGACACAAGAAAAGTTTAGAAGGATCTTCACACAAATTTATTTATCTGTATTCTTAAAATTAATGCATAATGGGGCTGCTACATAAAAAAATCGGGAAAAGTAAATTCCTCCCTGGAATCAGTGATTGGTCTTAGGAGAACTAAAAAATTTGAAAATGTTGGATGATATAGCAGAATACTAGTACCAAACTAAAATTTAACCTTCTTGGTGACAGTTGGTCAATTTTGATTTTTTTTTTTTTTTTTTGAATGAAAAAAATGTGTCCTTTTTCGTCTGACGTTCTCGAAATTCGAACGGCATTTTCGTATTCTGTTCGAAAACAATGCATTTCGCGGGCTTTTGGCAAATTCGCGATGTTAGCCCACCGTTCTTCCAATTTTGTCGTCAGCTTTAAAACATTTTCCTGGGGCATATAAATAATTTTAACTTTTTCTGCAATGGAGTTTGCACACTGAAAAAAGGAAAGAGCGTCGTTGACAAATGCTGTTCTAGATCTTACTCTCTGCCAAACCTGGTGCTTGACCATACCCCCAACTCCATCCACAGCTCCCTTTCCATGTGACGTAGCAAAAAATGCCAGTTGAGGTATAAATTATAATCAGTTACATCATATGTGTATTTTATTAATCCTAAGAAATAAATTTCAATTACATGCCGACATAATTAAAAATTTCAAAATCAGAATACCAGAAACTTTAGTACTCGTACCATATTATGCTATATACATGTATTGCTCATCCTGTGCTTTTTACCTATTTAATTGGAAATTTACTTTTGCTACGGACGTAACATAGAACCATTTGTTATGTCCGAAATGTTACGTCTGTAACAGCATTAATTTAAAAACTAAATCAGTTGCAATATTTTCAACTATGGTGGGCAATTACTCTAAGAATTTGCCAAAAGGACCATTAAGGGTTTTTTTTAATTTTGATTTTTTAGGACGTAATGACAACTTTTGCTTCTTTTTTGTTACAGACGTAACATCAAACTTCTTTTTTTCAAACTTCAATTACACCATTTAGATCAATTCAAAAGAAATTAATGAATGCGTATTATTATAGTACCGTCTTAGTAGTTAAAATTGTGCTACAAGTAGTTATTTTTGTTTTTCGATGAGAATTATGCATTTGAAAATGTGTTCTTTTTTCTGATTTTTACAAGTTCGTGAATATAGTACTTCCAACTAAGAAAACAAGTACTATTTTAACTCTCACCAAAAAACCAATGCAGGATTCTTAAAATATACATCTTAAGCTTTAAAATGATGTATAACATAGCAACATAACTTCAATATGAATTTTTGACCAATTGGTTTCACTTTTCATGGAATGGCCCGAAACTAAAAATCAACTATAAATTTGAATTTTAATGGATCCAGGTTCTTTAATTACATTCGCATACATTACATCGTTTAATTTCATTTTCGTTTCAGAGGACACGTTTTAATGGCACAGAATACCAGGCCACCGTCGATGGAGATTCCAGAATACAAGCGATTTTACAAGGGGCGTTGTTATCGGACTGAAAAGGTCACGTTGGTTATGTTAAATCTTAGCTGACACACACCTGAATGGATTCACAGTGCACTGGCTGTGACGAATATGGTTAGCTTAAGAAAATGCGGCACGTTATCGGGGTCACGGCGCAGACAGATGGATATCAGCAGGTGTGGATTCACGCATTCGCCGACAAGCGTTGTCAGTTACACAAAAGTCACTTCTACCTCTATTCTACAGCGTGTTGAAGACACCTTAAATGTTCCTATATCTAAAAGAATTATTTCTTATGGGTGGACGCTCACTGCCTGCACTGATGGCGTCCGTTACGGTTGCCAATAACTACACAGCATTGACGCCAGCGTTTACAATAGCGCGGGACTAGATGGTGTCCGTTAAGAAGGCTGCCGATGACGACACGGCATTGAAGCCAATTATTACAATAGTGCGAAACTAGAGCACCATGGACGAAAGAATATTGGAGGTTTATGCTCTCAGATGAAATACGCTTTCGTTTCTCCAATGAGTCGTACCGTAAGAGCGTGCAACGAAGAGGAACCAAGTCTATCGTGGCAGCAATTTCGGATGTTCCATATGCGACATCATGGTTTAGGACGCAATTGCATACGACTCCAAACCCACCCGCAGTTCGTATTCAAGAATCTATGACTGACCAATGATACGTGGATGATACGAGGGGTAACAAGAAAGTAAGGTCTCCTATTTTTTTTAAATACAAAACGACATTTATTTACCAAGTATGATACATCGTTTGAAAGGCCAGGATCTTGGCTATTTTTCAACATAATCGCCATTTTTTTCCAACACCTTCCGCATCCGCGCGATATGCTTTTCTATGCCGGTATCGTACCACTTTCCGTCCGCTTCGCGCAGCCAGGTGTTGACCTCTTTTTGAACCTCCGCATCCGACGCAAACTTCTTCCCTCCGAAATGTTTTTTTAGGGTAGGGAACAAGTGGTAGTCACTTGGGCCAGGTCGGGACTGTAGGTAAGGTCAAAGAGACCCTGGACCTAATCAGGAAATTTGGCTGGGAAATCATTGATCACCTTACCTACAGTCCCGACCTGGCCCCAAGTGACTACCACTTGTTCCCCGCCCTAAAAAAACATCTCGGAGGGAAGAAGTTTGCGTCGGACGCGGAGGTTCAAAAAGAGGTCAACACCTGGCTGCGCGAAGCGGACGGAAAGTGGTACGATACCGGCATAGAAAAGTATATCGCGCGGATGCGGAAGGTGTTGGAAAAAATGGCGATTATGTTGAAAAATAGCCAAGATCCTGGCCTTTCAAACGATGTATCATACTTAGTAAATTAATGTCATTTTGTATTAAAAAAAATAGGAGACCTTACTTTCTTGTTACCCCTCGTATGCTGTGGCCGGTGACACTTCAGGAAGTAGCAATATCCTTTTTTATCAGAAAGATAATGGCCGAACGCACATTGTTTGCATGAGCAAACGTGCTCCACAAGTTATACAGATGCATTCCTGGCCACCTGTCTCTTCTGAACTTCCACCAATGTAACACATTCAAGATGTGATTGGATGCCGTCTGCAGACCCTGCCACCGTTGTGTTCAGATGACGAATTGTGTCGAATAGTTGACAGAGATTGAGGGCCATTATTCAGGACTTCATCCATACTATCCAGGGTGTACCGTTTTAACGTGTATGACCTTCATTTTCGCAACAGTTCCTCCTAGATGCATACTTTCAACTGCAACGATGCTCAAAATGAGGTGCAGAGTTAAGATGTTAAAAATTTGAAGCGAAAAAAAAAAATCTTCAAAAAACAAGAAATCAACTTTTTATAAAAACTCCTGCGATTAAAACTCGGAAGTGATGTTCGAGTTCAAAATTTACCGCTCGTGCAGAATATGAGATTGGAACGTATCGTCCTTTCAGTTGAAGCCGTTAGTGGTTATATTTTTCCTCAAATAGATGTTTTTAACAGCGAGTATCAAGTGGTGAAGTCACAAAACCCTTGTGCTTCATATTTCGCTGTATATTGGTCGTGGTCGTACTAATGTCTATATAACGTTTTGTTTTGGATTTTTTTTTTTTTTTATGCCCTTAATTTTCCTAAACATAAGTTAAAGGACTTAGGATCCGCATAAAAGTTAAATTTCGTATTTTTTTGACTTTTTTTTTTTCACTTCTAACTGTGCACTTCATTTTGAACGGGGGGGGGGGGGTCCAATTCTTAAGTTTATGCAAAAAGATTGCGCATTTCATTTTAAGAATTAAAAGTAAAATATTTTTTGAATTACATTTTAATGAGGCTCACGCTGATTATTATTCATAATTTCCCACACGATGGTTCGAATTTCAGGGTACACTAAAAATACAAAAATTCGGTAATTGGGGGTAATTTTGTAAAATTTCACCTTTTTCTGTTTCATTCGTTATTTTGTATGTTCGTAAATATTTTTAAATAATCTTTGCTAAATTACTTTTAACAGCAGAAAAAAAATTAAAACTTAAATGGAAGTTCCCATGAGAAAGTCAAATCCGCATGTATCTTACAGAGTTTATACTCAATTTTAGAAATAAAAATGACGGAGTTATGAAGGAGAAAAGTGAGATTTTGAAGAACTGTTTTTACCACAACTTAATACCAATTTACTTTGAATTCCTCAACACCCCGCCTCCTCTTAAAAGCGCATTTACAGTTCATCTTAGGGTAAAGGATGAGGATCCAAAACCAGAGGTTTCAAAAACCAAAATACATGCGATCATAGATGATGTTAGTAGTGTAAAAAGGCCGGTTCTAGGACAGGAGGTGGCTCCCTGGCTCAGCCACCTCCCACAGCCTCCTCCCGCCGCCTGGCTCTCTGGTCCTGGGTGCTGGGTGCCTCCCACAGCCACCTCCTGCCGCCTCCCCAGGGCCGCCGCGAGGGTTTTCGCGCGAATTTTGAATATTTTCCCGCGAACTTTAGGACTTTGAATTATTTTCGTGAAAGGTTACAAGGGTTTTTCCCGCAAATTTCTGAATATTTCCCGCGAATTTCAGGAACTTAATTTTATTTTGGATGCTCATGCTGCCATCTTTTGAGGGAACGAATTTAATTCTTTTTTAATTTCGGACTTTGTCAATTTCCCGAAGCGGGGTTCGAACTCGAACCAAAAGTTTTCCTCTCGATTATCAAACAAACGCGCAAACCAACTAGGCTACGGTGTTCTTATAATCTTCAGCGCTAATTGTGATCACAATATAATTTAAGATTGTATCGCAGTCTATTGATTACCCGATGATGTTAATTTGCACGCTAATTTATTTTTGTAATTCGAACTTTGTCTAATTTTTCCAACTTAGTTTTTGTAATCTATTTCAATATAATTTTTGATTTTAAAGAACAATGATGCTGCCATCTGTTGATGGAAATTTATTTTTTTCAAATTTAATTATTTCTTCGAACTTAATTTATTTTTCAAGCCGAAATCGGACTTTGTCAATGAAAATTAATTTTTTTTTTAATGTTTATGATAATCCGACCCAATGTACTGATTAACTATTTTTTATTAACCTGCTAATTTATTTAATTAGTAATTAGTCGAATTTAATTAATTTCACACAATCGAATGAGAATTTTATTTAGGAATTCCCGACTTTGCATGTTTTTTCACGAATTTTACTGTTTTTAAGTTTCCCCATACTTTTACAATATCATTTTTAGAACTTTGTCGAACGCTTCGCGAATTTAATTTTTTTTTCCAACTTGGATCATTTTTTCAAACCGAAATAGAATTTTTTCAATGAAAATTAATTTTTTATGCTGTTAATCGCTATAATGAATGACTTTTTAATTGCCATCCCATTTTAATTAGTAATTAGTCAAATTTAATAAGCTAACACTTCCGAATTTGATTATTTCTATAAAGTTCTAGACTTTGCATGTTTTTTCACGAATTTTACAGTTTTTTAACTATGTCCCTGCTTTTTCAACTTAATTTTTAAACTTTTTCGCTACTTCAAAATTTTTCATCTAATCTACTATGACTTAATTACCTCGACCCCAAAACAAACTCGACCAACACGACTTCTTATTTCCGACATTAATGAACACATTGATACAAATAATCATTACATACAAGACTGACAATTACTCACACACAATAGACCACACATTGATTTTTACTACTTTTATCCGATTATACTCAACCCTCGACTTTCATGTGAAACCTCAAACATTCATACAAACCCCTTCACTATCATTCAAACACACATGCATCCATTCATTAAGACTCAATTGTTAAATAAAATTTCGATACACTCAAGTTAACATTGGTTTATACATTCGAACACACAAATTTTTTTACATTCACGGCGATACAATCTTCAATTATATTGTGATCACAATTAGTGCTGAAGAGGAAGAGAGCTTCATAGCCTAGTTGGTTTGCGCGTTTGTTTGATAATCGAGAGGAAAACTTTTGGTTCGAGTTCGAACCCCGCTTCAGGAAATTGACAAAGTCCGAAATTAAAAAAAAAAATTAAATTCGTTCACTCAATAGATGGCGTCACGAGCACCTAAAATAAAATTAAGTTCCTGAAATTCGCGGGAAATATTCAGAAATTTGCGGGAAAAACCTTGTAACCTTTCACAAAAATAATTCAAAGTCCTAAAATTCGCGGGAAAATATTCAAAATTCGCGCGAAAACCCTCGCGGCGGCCCTGAAGAGGCGGCTGTGGGAGGAGGTGGTGGCGGGAGGTGGCTGTGGGAGGAGGCGGCGGGAGGTGGAGGGAGGTGGCTGTGGGAGGAGGCGGCGGGAGGTGGAGGGAGGCGGCGGAGGGAGGAGGCGGGAGGCGGCGGAGGTCGCAGGCGGAGGTCGCAGGGGGTGGAGGGAAGGTCGCAGGGGGTGGAGGGGAGGTCACAGGCGCAACGGGGGCGTGGCAGGCGCAGCCGGCTGCGCGGCTGCGCCGTTGTCGGTGAACCACCAATTTATATCTACTCTGGGACCACTGAAAATCGTCGCATAAGTGAAAAAGGCGCATAAATGAGGCGGCGTATAAGTGAGAGTTCACTGTATTATTATTATTGATTATTTGAGCAATCAAGAAGATGACTTGATCTTACTTTCGACTTCAGACGGCCTAAGGAGTGAGTCTTAGTGATTGCTCCCAAAAATTAAGCAATATTTTCAGTCACGTGGCTCTTTTCAATTTAGTTAAATTTCTTGTGCACAAATGATCACACAACCTTGTTTTTGGTGTTAAAATTTATCAAAAATACAGCTTTTTTTTTTTTCTTTTTCTTGATATAAAAAATTTAAAATTCTGTCAAAAATGTCAAGGCTTTAAAAAAAAGATAAAGATAAACCATCTTTAAACTAAGCAAGACAAATACGCCATTTCTTCCATGCCATTACAGCAAAGGTAAACTTGTTTACAATATCTTTTCACCTTAAAATCATACAAAAATGCACGATAACTCGACAATTGGCAAATCTATCGACACATCCAAGCTATGAAAAACCTCGATTTTTTTCTGTGGTTGTTTTTAAATGAAATTTCACGTTTTATTATGCACTGCTCGACATTGAAAATGCAACACCAAGAAGGAGTGGTCAGAAATTGATGAAATTTGGTAAGAAGACAGAGACAGCATGGAACAATAAGTGATATTTATTTCAAAATAAATAAGCAAAATTTAGAGCGAGGACGGCGTCGGCTCAGTAAGAAGTAGAACCACGATGCACGAAGAAACACGTCTAGGCATGGAGTCAACAAGCCTGCGGATGGTGTCCATTCCCTTTCAACCATTTGCCACAGTTCGTCCTCTGAACGACAGGTTCTGCAAACGGCGTCCAATCACGTCAAACACATGTTCGATTGGTGGAGAGTATGGTGGCCAGGAAAGCATCTGTACGCCTCGTAGAGCATGTTGGCTGATTCGAGCACTGTGAGGCCGGGCGTTATCCTGTTGAAAAATTGCATTTGGCAGACCCTGAAGGTAGGGGATTGCCACCGGCCGCAGTACATTATCTACATATCGTTGGGCCGTCATAGTGCCCCGAATACGAACTAGAGGTGACACGGAATTGTATGCAATAGCGCCCCAAACCATTATGCCACGTTGTCGCGCTGTGGGGCGTTCCACAGTAAACTGTCGGGTTCGATCTTTCTCCACGTCGACGCCACACACGTATGCGATGACTATCGCTGGACAAATAGAAGCGGGATTCATCTGAGAACACTACGGTTTGCCATTCTGCCATCCACGTCGCTCTGGTCCGGCACCATTCCAAACGTTGGAGTCTGTGCTGTGAGGTCAATGGCAGTCTTCTTAGCTGGCGCCGTGATTGCAGGCCACGTGCAACCAGTCGACGGGAAATGGTTCTGGTCGACACAGGAACATCCAGGGTACCTTGCACGTGCTGCAGAATCGACGTACAAGTGACTTGCGGGTCCGCCACAGCTTGTCGGTGAATCCGTCGATCCAAGTCACTCTGGCTGCACCTGCACCCCTCAATGTGGCTACATTTCCTCTTTCCAACCATCTCCGACACAGCCGATGCACAGTGCTTGCATCCATGTGGGTATCAGCTGCAATTTAACGTATGGACCAACCTCCTCTTCTCAGTCCGATCACCATACCCCTTGTAAAGTCGTCTATATGCTGGAAGTGTCTTCGTTGAGGACGGCGTGGCATTTCCTCCTATCACACGTATCCTTCGAGACAAAAACCAAATTTCTCCGATAATTAGTCTGGCAGAAAAACCAACATGAACATAGCCCACTTTTCAACTTCATTCTCTTATATCTTACTTCACGTGCGTCGGAGAACTGCGCATTTCATATCATTTGCATAACTCAGTAACGTGCGTCTACGGTAAAATTTGCATGAATTTCTGACCACTCCGTCTTGGTGTTGCATTTTCAATGTCGAGCAGTGTAAAAGTACCATTTTGGTAAAAAAAATTATTCATTGTCGCCTTTTCTCTTTTAATAAAAATACACCCCACTCATAAGAATACATAACAAACAGTAAAATATAGAGTCCTTTCCTTTATAGCCAATCCAACTTTGGGAATTTGCAATGCATACGAAGTTTGTTATGTTAACCCCGTTACAAGAGAAAATTTTGACTTGAGATGACTAAACTCAAACTGAAAAAAAAAAAAAAAAAAAAAAGAAAAAAAAAAAATCTGAATTGAAATGACCTGATTTTTTAACACGTACAAAAACAATATAAGCACAAAAATACTTTTTTGAAAATAAACATGCTTTTCTTATAACAGCAAAAAACCCCAAAGGCTACATTTAACAAACACGCAAAAATATTTTATTTTCAGAATTAAAATATTTAAGTGCATGAACTTATAAATACATATGAATAAAAAAAAGAAAAAAAAACACCTAAAAATAAAATCTTCCTTTTTAAAATGAGATATGTCTCCTAAAAAGATCATCCCTGTGAATATAAATACTTCCACTTCTTCCCAAAGAAAAACGAAACCTGAGCTGTTACTAAAAATAAATACCACATTTCCAAACGATATTCAAATGAAGGCATTAAAATGCACACAACAAATTATTTCACATGTTAAAAAAATCGAATTCTATTATATAAAAGAGTGATTTTCCTCAAGACGAAGAGAAACCAGTTTTCAACAGCGGAATAAATACATAAATACAACCATCTCGACATTAGGAAAACGCTATTGGCAACAATAATTCCTCACCCAGTCAATGAATAAAAATCACGTCGTTCTAAATGTATGTCAAACGGCTCTAAAACCGCTGCAAAAGTTTTAAGACTGAAAGATGAACCAGATAAGTTTTTCTCCAACTTGATTGGGCCACATGACCTTGATTTCACGACTAAAAAAGGGGGTCACCGAAATCGCAGAAGAAAAATAAAGATAAAAATTTATCGTCTCCCCAACTCGGGTGTAAAAGTAGAACGAGAGGAATTGTTTTTTAAATGAAGCGTGCCTGATCATCGTGCATTCAGAACATGCTTACCTGTTGCCAAAACATAGTAACAAGTATTTAACCGTAATTTGCCCCCAGGAAATCATTTGCGAGCTGATGTGTTGCTATGTTTTGCAGTTAATGTTACACTGGAAGGGAAAAAGAGTTTGGAATTATAAACCTCAATTACGGTAATAATCTAAGAATGTTTGTTTGGCAGAGGGAAAGCGTTAAGTGAACTTTTCTGGGAGGAAAAGAGTAATTTTGATTATGTTTCACTTCTCATGTTTAATTGCTGCGAATTGGAACTGGATACAACTTTTTCCCATGACATTTTTCACCAAAAAAACTCCCTTCAGATTTTGAAGGACATGTTCTTTACATCTGTGTATAGTGCTCCTCTGGTGAGTTGACCTCCGACTCTGATTTCCCTCTTATTCGGGTTTTAGGAAAGGGTAATTACCGTTTATTTGAGTTTGAATACTTTTGCAAAACAACTCCGAAAGAAACCCAACATAATTCGCAGGCGGAGGTCGCAGGGGGTGGAGGGAAGGTCGCAGGGGGTGGAGGGGAGGTCACAGGCGCAACGGGGGCGTGGCAGGCGCAGCCGGCTGCGCGGCTGCGCCGTTGTCGGTGAACCACCAATTTATATCTACTTCCCAGCACATTCCATAGCAAAATAATGGTAACATCATTCGTTTATGCATCGCTCTAAAGATAAGAATTTCACTTATGCGTCGAATTTTTCGTCAAATGTAAAAAAATAATTAATTTTCTTTAAAAAATAAGCATGTTTCTTCACTTTCTTCTTTAATGTTTCGCCTTTATTGCTCAAGGAAGACATTTTTTCCTCACCAACTAGAGTTTGGAGAGGAACAATGATCTATTATAGATCGTTTTAACCCTCTCGCTGCGCATCCCGCGATTTCCACGGGCAACGTTGAAGTAGCAAAATTTGCGTAACCCGCGATTATCGCGGGGAAGCGTTTTTGCCGTCGATTAAAGTGTGCAACCAGCTCTTTCCCCGTTCATGGTTTCATTTCGGCTTTTCTGTAATGTTTAATTGTTTATTTAGATGTCGACTAACAAATGGCGTTAGTTGTCCACGTTTCTGAGAAATATATAATATTATTCAATATTCTGACAACTTTTTTCTATGATCTAATTGTATATTGAAAAAAAAACTCTTTTACAAAAAATTTTTGTATATTTTAAGTCTAAAATATGTGTAGATTTGAAATATGTAATAAAAAAATACGCAATTTTTGAACCTATTTTGATTTTAAAAAATACGCAGCGAGAGGGTTAAAGGTTACAGTTTGTGATAAGGTATGCTACAATTTTTGTTTTCTCTTTACCACTGTAGTTACGTTACAGTTGTTGCCCAAACCGTAGTCATATGTCCCTTTTCTACAGAAACATTCTTATTCAAGCTCTCATTAGAACTTATGTTGCGTTTTAGACCTTTAAATAGGCTTGTTCACTTATGCGTCTCTTTCAGTTATGCGCCTTTTTCTGTTGGTCCCTTGGGCCGGCGCATAAGCGAGAGTTCACTGTATTTACAGTAATAACAAAATACAAATAATGAGATGATAGATTATGATATTAATAAGAATAATAATAATAAAGCAAAAAAATTGAAATAATAATGATATCCAGTAAAACAGACTATTATTTATATTTTTATTCCAGTTCTTAATGACACTTTTCGCACAAATGACCACATTTCTCGTTAGAACTGCAGTAATTCTCCCCATTAAAACCTCTCTTCCTCGTAAAAACAATCGTCGAGTGGAGTTGAGACAACAAGCAATTGCACCATTTTCTCCAAGGCCGGGATAAATTGTTCCAATCGAGTGTGCATACCAGGCCAGGGCGCGTGTTGGCGTTCCTTTCAACTTCCTGAGAGGTGGACCCTTGGCGTGGGCGTCCTCTCTATCGGGCCAAGTCCAAATAGAGAGTCCTCACAGCATGGGAGGGGAAGTGGGAATCGACACAAGTTCAACTTGGCCACCTCCAGAGAAGAGGGATTGGTTGAGTCATGGCGTTTGGACATGGATTGGAAGCTCATCTGGATAAACCTTGTTCGAATCAATCCAAGGGAAGAGAAAGGGAATTAATGAACACAAAAATGAAATGGATTAAAAATTCTCTTATTTTTCGAAACTTTATTGAGCAATAAAAAGTAACCAGCCTAGGCAATTTTTGCTCGAATCAATCCAAGTGTAGATTGAAGAAATTAATAGATACAAAATGGAATGGATGAAAAATTTTCTAACTTTTTTTGAATCTTTACTGAGCAATTTTATTAACTAACCTGGAGAATACTTGTTCGAGTCAATTCAAGTGAAAACTAAAGGAATTAATAGACATAAAAATGGAATAGATTAAATATTCTCTTATTTTTGAAACTTTATTGAGCAAATAAAACTGAGCAATCATATCAACCAATCTGGACAGCCCTTGTTCGAATCAATCCAAGTGAAGATTACAGGAGACACAAAATGGAATGGATTGAAACATTGCTTATTTTTTTAATCTTTAATGAGAAATTAAAATTGCTCATTGGTTTTATTTTGCCGAGGTTTGACTTTTTTTTTTATTATTCGCTTTGTGGTTTGTAAAGAGAGATCCACATGATTTATAAATTTGTACTGTCCCCCCCCCCCCCACCGGATATTTATTTAATTTTGGACTGGCACCTACTTGCTGATAAAATGATTGTTCTAAGAGATTTTTACCCATCCTCGTTGGAATAGAAAATAATAATAATAATAACAAAAGAATGATTACTTTTTTATACAAAATTTTTTACTTACATTTTATTATAATGTTTCATAGTCTTCCATGACTTTTCTTGAAGGTTTATCTTTCTTATGTATAATAATAATTCAATTTTACATTTAAAACTACTGTTGGAAGTTTTTTTTTTTTTCAAATTGATATCGATGTGCGGGTCGAAAGGGGTTAAAAAACTCGGATCCGTTAAAAGAGTAATTGCATACTCATAGTTTGAACCGCGATTTGAGAAATATGTGAATAAGTGACAGTCGCTTTTATGGAATAAACCTACTTTTACTTCAATGTCGTAGAAACGTGTGACGAAATTTCTTAAAACTGCATCTTCGAGGCAGAAATAGCTTTTTATAAATAAATAATTTTATCGAAAAGGCTCATTGTCTGGAAAAATACAATAACGCATTTGCATGTAATCGAGCCCTCCCACATAATTCAATCCTCTTTTGAATTGTTGCGACACCGGTGGCGTTTGTTCTGAGGGTCTCCTTCGCGTTTTGAAGAATTCGCCATTATTTGCGTTCCGAAGCAGTGAAATTCGCACAAATAATATTTTTATGCGGGAGAACAAATACGAGTATTCTGTGTGGCGTAAACTGCGAGGATGGTTGAGAGAGGACGGAGTTTGTCCAACATGGCGAGAGTCAGTTTTTACTATTCGCTAACTGACTCGTACACTAACTTCAGTTATCAGTACTCCTCATATCAGAATCGCTGATTGTCCGAGCCGTTTTCAAAATTTTAGAAGAAAAGGAAGACGAAAACGTATTCTACGATTCACAAAATAATGATATAAATGATTCAGTCTGCGCGCTATTTATCTCCGCAAAAGTGGTTTAGCACTTAAGTTTGATTAAGGCAGGAATTCAAGTGAAACACTGACGATCGCAACTCACCAATGCAATCGCAAATTCACAAATTTGGATACGTTACAATCGCTACGAGATGCGATTCTAATGTAGTTCGACTTCCAGTAGCGATTGCAATTTGCGATCGCCTCGAAGCGATTGCAACGGTGTTTCACTTGAATTCAGCCATTAGCCATTCAGCAAGTAACAGCTTTAGTTAATTCTTGAAGGAACACAAGAGTTTTCTCTAGGAAAAGCGGCGTTTTAAGTAATGGTGCAGGTGCAACCACGGGAGATGTTTCGTTGGTGAAAAACCCTCTCGCGCTCCAAGGGAATTAAGTTTGGTCCTTTTTTTATTTAAGTGTTTAAATATTTTATTTTTTAATTTATTACCTTGATTTTGTACCACATTTACGTTTCGAGTTTTTTAAATAAAATAAATATTTCTATTTGCGCTTAGAACATTCTTCTCATGCATTTAGAACTTCTATGTAGGAATTTCGGAAAAACGAGTAAATGTCCTATTCCAATTGCTTTCATAAAGACATTAATGTATTTAGAGAGGAGGGTTTAAACGATCTAGTGAAAAAACCATACAAAATGTGTATAAGATTAAAATGAATGTAATGATAATTGCATTGTGTCCTTGCTCTTCAACCTCCTTTTCTATGTTGTAAGGTCCCAAGTAGCATCAACTCATCGGATTTTGCTCGGCCGATCATCGAACTCCTCGTAAACTGATCCCGTAACGCACCATGATATCGTTCCGATCAGTATCCGAGCACGGTTTTCGATGAGCTACTTTTCATCGGAAAGCGATA
Source organism: Uloborus plumipes (assembly GCA_038373865.1). Classification (NCBI taxonomy): domain Eukaryota; kingdom Metazoa; phylum Arthropoda; class Arachnida; order Araneae; family Uloboridae; genus Uloborus; species Uloborus plumipes. The sequence continues at coordinate 53,525 of JAXGGA010001758.1, read as the reverse complement.
TCCTTTCGATCAACTTTCCCGATGAAAGTAAGCCGAGCTATATTCCATCGGTAAACGATATTCTTCCGATCAAATTTCCCGATGAAATTCATCGGCACGGGACTGTTCTGCTCGTAAATTGCTCCAATTCTCATCGTATTTCGAGCAAAACTCATCGGATTTTGCTGCTCGGATTCTGTTTGGCCGATGAGACATATTGGATCATCGGCCAATGAGAATTTCATCGGATTTCGATGAATGGCCGATCATCGGCCGATGAGATGATACTGCTAGAGGTCATTATTATGAAAATACTATTTTTTAATTATTTTTAAGCGCGTGATACAATTGAATAATTACTATACAATAGAAACTGTTTAGTTAAACACATATTGAGCAATATTTTTGTTTTAAAACATGAGTAAGAAAGGAAGCATTAATTTTCGAAATTCAAAATATCTTTCGAAAACGTTTTCTGGCTGCGCCACTGGTTTTAAGCGTAGGAAGCCTCAATATATATTTTATCGTTGTATGTGGTACATCACCCTCTACTTGTCGAACTAATCAAGATACCAATTGATTCTAACGTTGTCCCAAAAAATCAAGACGCCTATCTTTCATAATACCGCATATTGTAATACAGGAAGAGCACTTTCAACAAGTTCAAAAATAATTTCTAAGCATTTACTTCAGAATTACTGAAAGCTGCAATGATCGGTCTGCATTATTGACGCCCCCCCCCCTTTTTTTCTAAAAAATAAAGGCAAAAAAAAATTGCTGCATAACCTGACCATGTGAATGCAGCCCTCTGCTTTCCAAAGTTAACCGGAATGGCTGAAAGTTTACCATGTGCAACATTCTCTAGCTTGGCACAGTTATCAAGTTATCAACCGATTCTATAGTGTCCCAAAAAATAATCCTTTGTATTTGGAAAACATTCTCTTGATTTTGGAAATGACATTTAATATCCACATATTCGACATGATCTATATCGTTTTCCATCGGCGAAAACAATGATAATTAGCTTTCGAGAACCTACGGAAATATGTCGATGCAATTTTGTACCCGTGTGAATTCAGTTGAGAACAATAGTCTTGATATTATCTTTTTCGTTTCGCTTTTGCTCCAGTTTAAGATTTGTTTGCCAAAGCAATTACAAGATATAGTTGCACTAAAAATATTTTTATTTCACTTTTCTTTATTGTAGAAAGATTGAAAATACTTATGAACTCAACTCAACTCCCCTGAACAATTTGGTTCCAATCAGTGTTGTTGAAAGTTTGTTCGGAAAGAAATAATAACAAACTAATAAATGAGTAAAAATTTTCTGAATTTCATACATTCATTTATTAGTTGCGCAAAGAATTCATGAATAATATTTTTCAAAAAAGGATTATTTCAAATTAATGCGATTAATATCGCGGCTATAACATTTTTTACGAATTAGTAGTGTTTACTGTTGCCACAATTATTTTTCATTAGTGACAATTCGAATAAGTTGAAAATTTAAAAAAAAAAAAAAGGTTATGCAAGTGTTTTGAAATTACGAGAAACGCATTCGTCTGTGCAAGAAAAGGGCTGTAAACAAACAACCAAAGAGGATATTTCCTTTTATTCTTCCATAAACTTAAAGATCAAATTTGCACTAAACATCAGGTATTCAAATGCGCTTGACTATATTTCAATGGTGTATTTCTGAAGGCCCGTCATTTAGGGGGGCAGGGGGGTCAATTGCCCCCCCCCTGGCTTTGAGAAATCAATGTATTTTCATATAAGTGGGCGTTGTTTTTGATGTTTTCCGGTGAAATTGCATTGTGTTTGGACTCTTTGCCCCCCCCCCTCCTGGAAAATTTTGAAATGACGCCCCTGTATTTCTGATTTTCAATGCTTGAAATATGCTTGTTAAGGTCTTAAGGTAAAAATATCTCCGTTTTTTTTAATGTGTTCTATGGATTAAATGTTTGAAATAAGTAAATATTTTTCATTTTTTCATCATCATTCATATTGTTTGTCCAACTTGCGTACTGATTCTTCAAACAATATGTTGGAACTCTAAAAAAGAAAGAAAGAAAGAAAAAACAGCTTTCGCGTTAGATCGAAACTAGGGAAGTATGATTCTTTGCCGTTTTTAGCAATGATTTTAATTTCAAGATGGTTATATTGAGATCTCCATCCTTGAAATTCAGTGCTTGTTTGTTCCGCGGAGCGTTCGTTAATATTCGTGCAAGCAATGAAATGATTAGACATGCAACATAATAAATAACATGCTCTAAATCCAAGTGGCAGCTTTTGACTTAGTACCGGAGATTACTTGCTTTATTTGTCACGTTAACTTTAGCGTTTGAATACTTAAGTGACATAAATAATTGATACCCATAGGAGGAAAAAAATAATTGAAAATTAATAAATAAAACGCGTGAATAAGTAATTAATAAATATTAATGGGCTTTGGACTCAAAGATGTCGATGATGTAATGATTGTTCTACACTAATTGTTTTCTGTGCTCAACATCACAATAGCAGATCTGTTGTTTTACGATCAGCGGTTGTTAAGTCTTCGAGCTTGAAGTACCTTAGTTTATGTTTTCATACGGTACTTAATAGTAGCGAAATAAATTGTGTTCCTGTTTTTTTCTGAACCTTTTTAACTTCTGAACCTTCGTTGTTAAGTCTTCGAGCTTCAAGTACCTCAGTTTATGTTTTCATACGGTACTTAATAGTAGCGAAATAAATTGTGTTTCTGATTTTTTCTGAACCTTTTTAACTTCTGAACCTTCGTTGTTAAGTCTTCGAGCTTCAAGTACCTTAGTTTATGTTTTCATACGGTACTTAATAGTAGCGAAATAAATTGTGTTTCTGATTTTTTCTGAACCTTTTTAAATTCTGAACCTTCGTTGTTAAGTCTTCGAGCTTCAAGTACCTTAGTTTATGTTTTCATACGGTACTTAATAGTAGCGAAATAAATTGTGTTTCTGATTTTTTCTGAACCTTTTTAACTTCTGAACCTTCGTTGTTAAGTCTTCGAGCTTCAAGTACCTTAGTTTATGTTTTCATACGGTACTTAACAGTAGCGAAATAAATTGTGTTTCTGTTTTTTTCTGAACCTTTTTAACTTCTGAACCTTCGTTGTTAAGTCTTCGAGCTTCAAGTACCTTAGTTTATGTTTTCATACGGTACTTAATAGTAGGGAAATAAATTGTGTTTCTGTTTTTTTCTGAACCTTTTTAACTTCTGAACCTTCGTTGTTAAGTCTTCGAGCTTCAAGTACCTTAGTTTATGTTTTCATACGGTACTTAATAGTAGCGAAATAAATTGTGTTTCTGTTTTTTTCTGAACCTTTTTAACTTCTGAACCTTCGTTGTTAAGTCTTCGAGCTTCAAGTACCTTAGTTTATGTTTTCATACGGTACTTAATAGTAGCGAAATAAATTGTGTTTCTGTTTTTTTCTGAACCTTTTTAACTTCTGAACCTTCGTTGTTAAGTCTTCGAGCTTCAAGTACCTTAGTTTATGTTTTCATACGGTACTTAATAGTAGCGAAATAAATTGTGTTTCTGTTTTTTTCTGAACCTTTTTAACTTCTGAACCTTCGTTGTTAAGTCTTCGAGCTTCAAGTACCTTAGTTTATGTTTTCATACGGTACTTAATAGTAGCGAAATAAATTGTGTTTCTGTTTTTTTCTGAACCTTTTTAACTTCTGAACCTTCGTTGCTAAGTCTTCGAGCTTCAAGTACCTTAGTTTATGTTTTCATACGGTACTTAACAGTAACGCAATAAATTGTGTTCCTGTTTTTTTCTGAACCTTTTATTGATTTACAAGACTTGAAAAATAATATATTTGTTCATTCGTGCACTGTGCCGTAAAAAATGAATGTTGTGTTTGCAGTATGATACAGATAATTTTATAGTAGTAAACTAAAATTGCTAATTTTACACTAATAAATGTTTGAAATAAGTAAATATTTTTAATTTTTTTCATCATCATTCATATTCAGTGGCGCCGACTCCATGGGGCTTGGGGGGGCTCGAGCCCCCTCAATAAAAATTTTGGGGGGGCGGAGCCCCCCCCCAATAATTTAAGAGAATTTTTAAATGTATTATGCTTGGTAAAATCACAAAACTATGTTTTCCTTGTTTGACGATAGTTACTTTGTAAAATACATTTCGTAATGAACTAAAACAAATAACAAATACTGTAGAAAGCAGAATAACTGAAAACGAGTGGTGTGAATCATGATAGTGTTTGCGCAAATTGTCAAGTAAAGTCTGGCGCCGGCAGGCAGACTAGGATTGTGGCGATATCAAAACGGCTGAGGCAGGAGCCCATGGAATCCTCGTGTCGCGTCGCTTTGAGGCTTCGAGACATTATACGACGCCATGTCTAAAGTCCACGGCGCCCCCACAGTCATTCTAAGTACAATGTTTCGTTCAGTGCATGCAGCAGACGTATTTAGTATTCCGACTTAATCGTTGCAATGGATAAATTTGTATCAAAAAGCCACGTTTGGAAGTTGATGATACTGCGAATCAACATCCGGCAATTATTGTATCGTCAATTGCTTCGTCGTCTTCATGCGAGAACTTTTCACAGCCTGAACCTGAGCAATCCGGGAAGGGAAGATCATTTCAGAAGTCCTGGTTGATCAAATATTTTTGGATAGAATATGAAGCATCTTCCGAAAAAGTTTTTTGCAAAACCTGCAAAGCGGCAGATGCTAAAAATCTATTACAATTTTCTTCAAAAAAAGAAGATGCATTTATTTCTGTAGGATTTTCTAACTGGAAAAAGGCTTTGGATAAATTCCGTCGTCATGAAAATACGCTTACGTATAAAAAAGGTGTTTTGAAACTAAATTCTCTAACCAAAGTGTGGCCTCCCAATTGAATGAACAGTTAAATAGTGATATGAAGAAAGGTCGTTTAGTTCTTGAGACAATTTTTACTACCGTTCAATTTCTATGCCGACAAGGACTAGCAATTAGAGGGCACGAAGATGTAAACTCAAATATTTTTCAATTGCTGAAACTCCGAAAGAAGGACGTACCTGACTTAAAAGATTGGTTAGGGCGTTCAGGGTATAAGTGGACGTCCCATGATATTCACAATGAGATCATTGATCTATTGGGAAAGTCTGTGTTGAGAAAGGTACTGGCTTCAATCAAGAATCACTTGTTGACGAAACAAGTGATTCTTCGATTCACGAAACAAGTGTCATTTTGTATTCGTACAGTCGATGATTCCGTAATAATCAACGAAGACTTTATTGGCTTATACGAGATCCCCAACACTGAATCACAAACTCTGTTTAGTATTTTAAAAGACATTTTTGCTCGTCTTGATTTGTCAATGGATAACTTAAGAGGACAGTGCTATGATGGTGCCTCGAATATGAGAGGTAAATTCAAAGGATTACAAAAGTTAGTTTTGGATATACAACTGAAAGCCCGTTATGTGCACTGCACTGCTCACAGTTTAAACTTGGCAGTTGTGGACAGTCTTCGTCATCTTACGTCTATGAGGGATATTATGGCTTTAGCCAAGAACTTAATAAACACCGTAAGGGAATCCACCAAAAGGAAGGGACTTTTTAGAAGCATACGCTGTGAGAACGTCAACGACCAAGCTGGTCTACGACCCCTTTGCCCGACTCGATGGACTATGCGAGCTTCTAGTATTTTGAGAGTATTGAAAAACTTTGAAGAACTTCTAGAGTTTTTTGAAACATTTTCTGCAGAGGACAAAACAGAGGCAGGTTACAAATGTGTTGACTATCTTGAGTCAATGTTACAATTCAAGAATTATTTCTTTTTAATTCTTTATTGCCACGCAATGAGCTCAGTAGAGGACGTCAATGAAAAATTTCAATGTCCTCATCTAAGTGTGGCTGATCTGGGAAAAATATACGAACGCTTAATTTGTATATTGAATGGACAGCGAGATAGTTTTGAGCACTTTTGGGAATTGTGTTTAAAAGAAAAACCTTCACAAGTTGATAGTCCTTCTCTTCCTCCGAATCGACGTATACAAAATAAGAATGAAAACAACGAAGCCAGCTCACCGCACGCTTTCAAAACCCCAAAGGAATTCTACAAAGCACTTTACATTGAAGTTTGTGAAACGGTACAATCCTGCATTACTGAGCGGTTTGCATCAACTGGACTCACACAGGTCATTGCAGTTGAACAAGAGTGCTTGCTTTTAGTAAACAGAGGTGAAACAAGTTTTGAAAATTCAACTGAGTTTTTCAGAAATGATCTAGACATTGAGAGACTGCGCTTACACTTCAATATGTTAGCGGACATCGCTAATGAAAAACAACTGGACTTGAAAAACATGCATGATGTAAAAAATTACTTTACACAAGAGCCTGCAATTGGGGAAATGTTGTGTGAAATAGTGAAGTGCATTAAGCTACTCCAAGTCGTTCCAATCACAACAGCAACAGCAAAGCGGTCATTTAGTGCCCTAAAACGTCTGAAATCATATCTTCGATCAACAATGGGACAGAAGCGATTGAACAACTTGGCTGTTCTTCATGTCCACCGAGATGTTTTGGATGAATTGGATATCCGACCAATCATTAACGACTTCATATTGAGTAATCCAGTCAGACGGTCAACATATGCACTTTTTTAAAGACATTCTAGCCCTAATAATGGTATTGAAAGCAATATTAAAAATCTTTATAAAATAGAGAATTAAATACATACAGAATAATATATTTTCAGTTTCGAAATAATAGTAGTGGTTTAATACTTTACATATTAGTTACTATAGTACTGTATTAATTACTTTCAAATACTTGAATACTTTTAGGGTGAAAGACATAATGAAATTTTGACTAAAAGTATTATGCTTACTGTATTGACTGTATTAAAGCATTAACTTTGAAATATTATTTTTATTTTATAAATTCTGAGCCTTGTTCAAAGCAAGCTTAAATTAACTATTTCACTTATTAATTTAAGTGCTAATATTGTGCGACAGCTATATATCATGTTTTTTTTAAAATGATAGTTTAAGATTTATTTAAATATAATTTCAGTCTTTTCAGAGCTATACATTCACTGCTCTCAAATTGTCTGTAACCACAACTATTACTATAAATTAAATTAGCTTTTTTCACGAAAATACCGTGCTTGTTTATGTTTTGGTTCGTCTTTAAAAGCTAAAAAATGCGTCAGACTTGTCGAGTATCGAGAGGCGAGTTTTTGGGGCTCTAATGTTAAGGGGTTACAGTACCTTTCTAACAAATTTCTTTAATTTAAGTGAAAAAGTTAATTCTTTGAAATATTTGTTTCTGCACTTGTTTAACAATCAATAATTTATTTTCAAACATCAAAAATTTTGAAAACTTTTTTTGAAAATTTGAAAAATGTAAGAAAATTTCAGTTTTTTTAAAACCCTAAGGCTTTTTTGTTTCTGCACTAATTTCAAAATTTCTTTTTGCGAAATGATCACAAGGAAAACCTCAACAAATCTGTGCATTCATTTTCTTATATTTTGATTAGAAAATATTTTGTGACCTTTTATGTAAAAAAATCTTAGAAAATTTTGTTCTTCGAGGTTTAACAAACTCTAAAAATTTTTGTAATTTATAAAACGCTTATTCAATGCACAGTTTTGTTAAATATATTATCCTGAGTGCAAAAAATATTACTTTAAAGTTATATCTTTAATAGAAAAAATTCCTTAGCATTTCTAGTAACATAGATGCACTAAAAACTGATCACCGAGAAAAAGCACTTTAAAGTTTAGCTTTCCCATTAGAACACATAGCATGTATGCCCTAAAGTCACTCATAACTTTTTAAATAATTTAACTAGAACAATGCTGTTTTTTTCTGAGTGTTTTAAATAACTTTTATTTTTGAAATAAGCAATAAAAATTTTTTTGGTCTTTTGGTCATTTTTGAGGTACTGTAACCCCTTAATCATATAACTCTAAAATTCTTAAAAAAATTAATTTAAAACTCACTTTTTTTCATCTAAAATTTAGAAAATTTCCCGGGGTTATGGGCCCCCCCAATATTTTATATAAGTCGGCGCCCCTGTTCATATTGTCCAACTTGTGTAATGATTCTTCAAATAATATGTTAGAACTCTAACTAATGTTACACTAATAAACTGTAAAATTGCTAATTTACAGAAATAAACAGTAAAGTTGCTAATTTTACAGTTTATTACTGTGCATTTTACAGTTTTAAGTTGGAACATCTGCTGCCAGTATTATACCGTTGTTTTTACAGTAATACAGCTAATTTTGTGGCAACAAGCTAAAATTGCTGCCTTACAGTAATAAGCTGTAAAATTAGGACTTTCACAGTTTATTACTGTGCTTATATAGTTTCAAACTGGAACCTCTGCTGCCAATATTGTACTGTAAAAAGAAAAATTTATTTTTTGCAGCTTTCGCATTATTAATGCATAATAAGAATTAACCCTTCATTGCACGATTTTTTATATTTTCATGAAAAAAATCATTTGTTACCTTTTAAATAGCCCTGAGTTCAGGAAAAATAAAGAAAAAAATTAATCTCAAAAATGTGCACCAAAAATGATGTTTTAATTGTTTGTTCTATATATGGCACAAAGCACATAGCATATGCTTTGTATACCGATAAGTGTAATAATCTACAATGTGTTTTGTGCCATAAGTGGTATAAACAAATTTTCCACTAAGTGTATTAAAACATTTTTAGAACAAAGGAAATAATGACTAATCACACTTCTAACGGAAATGCAGACACTCTTTCTTTGAAAAGCAAGAACTGTAATACCTAGACTAGTGCAACTAACTAGTGCATAAATATCACACTAAACTGTTATAGCAATGTTCCAGAAGGGGCACATAGCTCAGTTTAACTGTAGTTAAAAATCATAGGAATATATGAGGGTTTATTTGGTTTGTGCCAGATCTGGCACACCGTGCAGTGAAGGGTTAAAATAATTTTCACTTGCTTCACAACATTAAAATATTTCAATTTCGGAAAATTCCTGAACCAAAAGCACTGAACTTGAACACCACGCGTGTTCCGAAGAGAAAAAGAAACACCTGTAACACTCGACGAATTCTTTTTTTTTTTTTCCCACTCCGTCTGCGGTCAAATGGGCATTTTCGTCAACGCGCATGCAAAATTACACGTGTCCCAGCACGCTCCTGCCAGCGCATGGGCGCCCATGTACGCCCTAAGGTCATGGGATAAACTCATTATTCACCACCAACCCGGCGAATTATTCAAAGCGGGGAGGTGAGTGAACGGTAGGAACCAATTAATTCGGCCCAAACGGGAAAAAATTGTTGCTTCGATTACTTTTCGGAATTGAAGTGCGTGTCCTTTCATTCGTTTGCAGCCCACTCTCGGGTAATTTTCTTCCTGTCCTTTTCTCTTTTTTTTCCCTCTATTTATTTCCCGATGAAATTTAAGGCAACGGAAATGGTTTTCCATGTAGGAGTCCAATGCTTCTAACTTGAAACAAATTCACTAATTTCTTTTTGTTTTGATGGAATTTCAATGTAGAGAAAAATTACCATGTATCGATTAAATGAGCTGGGGAAAAAAGAAACATTAATTGCTCCAACTTGCCTCTAATTTTTTTTTTTTTGGATAAAACCTTTTAAGGAGGTGGAATATGTTATCGTTATTTATTAAGCTTCGTCATATTGGTGTTCTTTAGAAATCCAACAAAAAAAAAAAAACATTTCTTTTTTTAAACTTGACTTCTCTTTCTTCTTTCTATTTTACTTTTCTTTGTCGGAATATTACTTAACATTTTTTTTTCTCGCTTACAATTCAGTGCTCTTTTAATGTAGTAAAACGTAGGATTACATTCACCTGACGATTTGATCCTAGGGCAACCACCCGAATTATCGAATGAAAAGTTTTTATTGGTTGAAGAAAATTTCCACCAGCGGTTTGACTACTTGAACGAGGATCTATAAACCATATTTAAAAAATATTTTTTAATTCTTTGTTCTTTTGATGAAAAAGTTGTGGAGTCAATGCTTTTTTTTTAAATTTAAAATTGTCTTAGTATTCACAAATTTTCGACATTTGCAATGTTTTACCTCAAACCAGACAACTTGTAGAGATAATAGAGAGTTACTTCCTTGCTAAGCATCAAATAGGGTTTTTCGGTTTGATTGTGACGTGACAATACATCAAACTGCAGAATTTCAATGAAATTACAATGTTTTATTGAAATAACATCTGCGCTTATCTCGGTTATTGTCTATTCCAAACTAAAGAGTCCATATTTAGACCAAACTGGATGTCATAACTGGGGGTTTAGGTTGCATAATGATACAATGCTATTGATTGCTTTTTTGGCGAGTTTTGCCAATGTTTGCCAATGTTTTGCACAAATTTAACCAATGTAAATATTTAACCTTAATTTTGCCAGTACTGGCAAACGATCGCTAGTCGCGCATATGGGGATACTAAGACCTGTCACGTGGTAATGAAGAAAGTGCTGACCTTCGTGTAGCTTTTTTCGTGATTTCCACAAATTGGAGAGATTCTATCTACTGGTCATTACTAATATCTATTCTGCTGGTTTTTCTGGAGCGTAATCCTGGCTGAAGCAAAGTTACTGCAGTATAATTTTTATATATTTTTAAAAACTTGATTATTAAGGTATGTTTCACAATTCAAGTTTACTTGCTATAACTTTCCAAATTGTTTGTCTCTATCATTCTAATAATGGAATTGTTATGAGACTTCGAAAATTAAATTTCTTCATCACAATGATTAGAAACGGAGTGAAAATCTTTCACGCATCCCTGATTTTCCGTTATTTCTAATTTTGTCTTTTGTTTCCGTGATTTTTTCAATCAATCTCTTCTTCTTCATTCCGCTTTTCGTAAATTAACTTTCAGACCTACGGCTATTTTCGGCACAATCATCTACGACTGGCACTAATGTCTAAAATGACCGACTAAAAAATCGTGCAATTTTCAATTATGCAAATTAGTTGTTAAGATAGATCCGTATATTTCTATTGAATTCCACTCAAATCCTCAACAGCATTAAAATGATGTCAACTGTATAATAATTGAAAATAAATATTGTAACGAATCCGTAGCACCTTCAAATTTTCTTCAAATAACGATTCCAGTCTTGATAAAAGCTGTGGAAAAAATCTGCATATTCTTGCGAAATTTAAAGATACCTGCAGAAAAATTGCAGTTTTAGTCAACTACTGGAACTTCTAATCGCTACTACCCTATGATTGAAACATTTCTGTTTTGATAATCATATGATGGTACAGTGCCAGCCGCTTATTAAAATCACATTTGTTCCGAGAACATTTGATTTCATTAAGCGGCGGATTTTATAAGCCGGCACAGGTAAAATTACAAAAAGAAAAGGTTTTAAAGTTTTCACAAAATAAAAAATAAATTAATTACTATTATCAATATTTTACATTCAGTTAATTAAACGCAGTTCGAATTTAACTTAAATGTAAAAAGTACATTTTTTAAATTAGACAAGGGTTTTAAAATATTGACTTATTGTTGTTTGAAAAACGGAATTTGAAAGTAAAGATCATTCTCAAATCTTGACGTTTAGGCATGTATTCCTAGCGAACGATTTTTACTCTAATTGAAATGAGCTGTCAACCTCTGTAATCTTGAAGAGAAAAAATAATTCTGGTTTTATTCAGACAAGCGTCCCCCTCCCCCTTTTTTTTCACATATACTCTCCAAAAACTTGATTTTATAAAACGGAGCGAATGGTTTCATTAAAGGATGGTTTTAACATATTTTGTTATTGTAAGGATTCGTTTCCTACAGAATTTATTTTATATAGCGGCTGATTTTATAATGCAGTGATTTTATTAGTGACGGGCACTGTATCGTGTTAGTAATATTTTTATCAATATTTTTATGTATAACATAATAGAAAACTCGATGAAGGTAGATCAATCTAAGTCGGATCATAGACTATACATACATCGTTAACATTTAATTGGAAATTCAATCGCTTAAAGCTCAACCAATTCGATTATCTCTTCTATCGATTGCCGTTGAATATCGCTATTGTTGTGTGAGAATGAGTGCAAACGATACAGGATGTTGAATATCCTGTAATATGTAAGTTGTTTCGTACGGAAATACGCTCCAAAATAAATCTGGGAACGCTCCGAATTCGTTATTTATAGTTGTTATTCCAAGCTGTGTGACAAAAAACGGCTGATCGCGTTTTCGGGAAATATTTATAAGGCACATGATGTTGAAAAAGTATTTGATAAAAAGTTATTTATGTATTTATCTGCTGTCCTTTTATATGTTTTCCCCATTTTTGGAAAATATTTTCCTTCATTTACAACAAATGCTCCTGTATCCTTTTTATTTCTTTGAAAGAGAAAAGTTTCTGCGAAAAAACGAGTGATTTTTGAAAGTGATATTATTTTGGAAACTAGTTTTCACTCATGTGTGGTGTTCAGCTTTTGTAAAACTTTGAAGGGAAACGTAATTTTTAGGGCAACGTTAAACGTATTCCATGTTGGTTATCGCAAATGTTTCGCAACATTAACTATCTGAGGCAAGTGTCTGAGTCTTTGTTGCGTTGTATTTTCTCACATTATAAAAGCAATAAATTCCAGAATGAATTTGAATTGATACTTAGTTTTTGTAGCAGTAGCCAGGCCCGTCATTTAGGGGGGAGTCAATTGCCCCCCCCCTGGCTTTGAGAAATCAATTTATTTACATATAACTGGGCGTGGTTTTTTTATGTTTTCCGATGAAATTACAATGCGTTTGGACCCTTTGCTCCCCCCCCCCACTCCTGGAAAAACCTGAAATGATGGCCCTGGCAGTAGCTACTATTGATGGAGAAACCTTGTAGGTCCATAGAATTTCGTAATTTACAGTTTACTATCGTTCTGTGCGTCATTTCATGTCACCTTTTTCGTGATGGCTTTGGCTCCAAAAGAACACAAATAAATGGGAACACTTTAAAAATTGCACCATAATATATATAACAGTCATCAAGATATATTATTTTGCATGTAGTAAGAAATGTGCTCACTCGTAATATTAAATGAAATGTAGGCAAAATAACTAAAAAAAAATTTAAAAATAAGTAAAATAAAATCATTTAAAAGAAGTATAAAAATGCCCCTTTTATATTGTCTATCAACTTCAGCAAAGAATCAGTAAGACTCTTTAAAATTTAATGTCGTCAAAATGAATAAATAAATTACAAAAAAAGGTAGCAAATTCCACTGCCGCAAACATGAATTTAAAGTCCACTCTACACGTGGATCAATGAACCACGACACTCGCTGTCTACTAATCACAATTCAAATATAACTAAAGTCAAGCCAGGAACAAGTAAAATCAATAACTTATCCAGTTTGCTCAAACATAGAATGTTTATTTATTTATTATTATTTTATCTATTTATTATTTACTTTATTTATTTATTTATTTATTTATTTTGCTGCTTTCCATCCAAAACTCTCTTTATTTAAATGGCCATTTAAAGAGAAGGTAAGAAGAGAGACGGAAGAAAAAAAGTCCATTCTGTGTCACAAAATAAATAAATAAATGAAATAAATAAGCGTATTCAAATAGATGGCAACGGTACAAAGGCTTATTAAGAACCCAAATCATGACGTAAAAAATACCGCTGGTTTAATTACCGCCTGTCTAATGAGGAAGTAATGATTTTATTCGCGATTTAATTGACACCGAGTTGAGAAGGACGTATTTCTCCTCCAGCGAGGTCAGTGAATGGGGACGGCTTTTTACTTTTTGTGGTCCTAACGGCAATAGTGAATTACTTTTCGTTTTTTCACGAAAACTTTCAGGAAAAGTTGGATTGCTACTAGGTATAGTTGTTTGACTGTTTGTCTGAACTTCGTCTTTAACCCCCGACGCAACGAGGAAGGTTAGTTGTAAGTTTGACAGGTCTTTGCATCTGTCTGGCAGCGTAGGTCCGAAAACGTACGAACCGATTTTGATAATTCTTTTTCTTTTTTTGCTCGAAAAGAGATTCGACAGGGAGTGTTCTTGCTACACTGCAAAAAGTAAATATTATTTTTATAGTATATTACAGCGCAGGGGTGCCCACAGGGGGGGGGGGGTATGGCGAATTTCAATCAAAATTTTTGGGGGAAATTTTTTTAAAACTAATTTATTTAATTGTTTAAATTAGTTATTTATTAATTTTTTGATTGAATTATTTACTGATTTTTTTAATGTAAATTATTCATTAATTTATTTTTTTAATTTAAATTATTTCTTTATTATTATTTTTTTATTTATTTATTTTTTTTGTGTGTGTGTGTGTGCTTGGAATGTCTGGAAGGGAAAAAAAGCGATTCTATTCTGCGCATAATTAGTACTTTAAAAAAATTAATAATATATAAAAAAATAATAGTTATAATTAAAAAAATAAATAAAAATATTTAAAAAATAAATAAATAATATTTAAAAAATAAATAAATAATATTTAAAAAATAAATAAATAATATTTAAAAAATAAATAAATGATATTTAAAAAAATAAATAAAATAAAAAAGAGGGATAAAAATCACAATAGGGCTTTGAAAAATTGGGGGGGGGGGGATTTGCGCCATTGAGCTTGGGGGAGATGGGCACCCCTGTTACAGCGTATTTTATCGTAATTTTACAGTAATAAACTATAAAATTGCTAGTTTTACAGTAATAAACTAAAATTGATAATTTTACAGTTTATTACTCTGCATTTTAGTTTTAAACTGGAACCTCTGCTGCCACAGTATTATACTGTTGTTTTTATAGTACAATCCAGCTAATTTTATGATAATAAAATGTAAAATTACTAGCTTTACTGTTTATTACTGTGCATTTTACAGTTTTAACATCCAGGAAGCTTTCGTTCCTTTGCTTTTAGTATTATACTGTTAAAAGAACAGTTTACTTTTTTGCAGCGTAGGTCTCGTCTTTGTAGTACTTTAATTACTGGAGAAATTAATTAAAAGCTACAAAAATCAGCACTTTTTCGGAGTTTTGGTAGTGAAGGCTTACTTGCACATTTGAAGTATTAGTACCTAAAGAAAAACTCAAGTTTTCTGCATTTAATGTAATTTATTTGAAAATTCTTTACTCACGCGGTTGGTAATTTCATTGTTGAAGGAGAGAAAGTTCAGTGCTTTAAAATGTTTATCTATTGTCATTTTGTATTTTATAACTGATAAAATATTTATAATGTGTTTTAATCTATAAAATCAAGATTCTTAAACGGATTTTCAATTTCTCCTCTTGATTCTGCAAAACTTTAAGTTAAAATAGATTTAGGTTCCTTATAACACCGAAACATTTGTTCATTGCAAATTTGAGCCCAATCACTTCGGATTCCATAGCACATACAGCAGGCGCAATAATAATTATTTCAACATACATCCATTGTAGACATAAAGTTGCATTGTTAATACAAATGAAGCGCTAGAAGCTTTTCGTTTCATTCAAGCAAACAAATTTAGCAGTAAAACTTTCACGTTCGGCAAGTTGTCTTATTTGAATCAAAGAAAATAGAATAACCCTCACACTTGTTTAAGAGGTACGATGTTTTCCTTATTACTTAATGGCGAGTTTTATTAATATTTTCCTTATGTGTGAGGGAATCTTTTCCTCATTTTTCTGCACATTAACGTTCATATACCCTTAGTAACACGGTTAATAGGTCATTTTTATATGTTTATTAATGTGAAACAAAATTAACTTTACATTTTTTTTTGGTTAGAATTATAAAACCGAAGAAAATGGGAAAAAGATGAGATTATCAGTTACATAAAAGTTTTGTTTTTATTTATGAAAACCAAAGCTCATTTGGTAGGAAAAGAGAACTCAAAAGTGGGTCAATTAGCAATAACTGTTCTTCGTGCAATCTGAAGGGAGTTTGAGACATAAAAGAAAAATACAAGAAACAAATCACGTTTTAGATAATCGTTGTATTCGAAAAGAAAAATATAAACACCAATTTATTCCATGCCTGAAGAATATTTCTGGATAGCAGAAAATAAAATATTCCTATTAAATTGTAACTAAGTGAGTAGATGTATGATTAGATAACTTATTTACAATAAAATATCGTTAGATTTTGTTGTTTCGAAACATTTTTGATTGGATGCAAAAATGTTTCATTGCGAAAACTAAAACTAGCAACGCAAGATTATTATCTAATGTTAAATCTTGAAATTAATTCCTAAATGTTAATATCTTTACCTTGAATTTAATTTATACGGTTTATTTCTTCACTCTTTTTTGGTCAGTAAAATTTCATGAATTATTAGTATTGTTGTTATTTTTGTATTTTTGGTCGAAAAAGTTGATAGATTTATTTTGTATTTTTTGCAATTTTATTTGCTATTTGTTTCAATATTTTTAAGTAATATATCTATCTATTATGCCCTCGTTTTCTCACCTTAACTCATCATCATTTTTCTTTTATTTGTCATCAAAATCCCCAGGAAATAATTCACGGAAATCTGAAGTATTTATTGACGTAGAGCAATGCGCATAATTAATTTTTAAAAAAACCTTAACATATAAATAACTTCAATTTTTTTCTAATATTTTTTAACATTTTACAACATGGCTGCATCGTAGCGAGTTGTTCTCTTAAAGAATTTAAGTCCAATCTTAGGGTGAATGTAGATTGTTTAACCCTTTGCACTCGAGGCGAACCAGCAACCCGAGACGATTTCGGCCAAATTCGGCGAACACATTACAAGTAATTGAAAAACATTAAAAGGAAACAAACATATATAAATAATAAAATTTCACTAGTTTATTTATTTATATGTCGAAAACAAGAAATTTTATTACGTATTACAAATTTTTAATAAATATTACACTTTGTAATTAGTTTTCTATTCTAATCGAATTCGTCCGAACTCGAGCTGATCTGATCTTCCTCCATATTTTTAGGGTTCAAATACTTTTTAGATACTTTAATTACTGCCAAGACTGTTTCAAGTTAATGCTACGCTGAGACTAACTAAATTGAGCTAAGATTTGGCTACAATGTAAGCAGAACCTAGTCCACGAAAGTACTTCCCAGAAAACGACCAATCGCATATTGTATCCAGTTACAAAAAACCACAGCGTCGTAGCAGCGTAGTTCGATTTAAAGTTTTAAAACACTCGGGCGCCGCAGCAGCGCCGATCGAGTTGCCACTTCGAATCGGCCTGGCGCCGTATCGGCGCCGCTCGAGTGCAAAGGGTTAATAGATTTTTAAAGTATTTGCAACCGATAAAGTTGCAAAATCATTTACAATTTTGTGTATAACTACTTGGAATTCAGTCAAATAATGCACACACCAAGCATGGAATTCTTCTAACACCGAGTCAAATAACTCAGAACAAAGTCACAGGCTGCTGCAGTATTTTGTTCAAAAGCAATCTAACTGTGTTCCCATTTTACCTCAAATTCTAACATTTAATTTTGTGTATCTTCTAGCAGGGGTGCCTATCCCCCCCCCCCCCAAGCTTAATGTTGCAAATCACCCCCAATTGTTCACAACCCTCTTGTGCTTTTTATGTTTACCCCTCTTTTTCATTTTGTTTATTTTTTAAAATATTATTATTTTTTTTTAATTATAACTGTTTTTTCCATATATTATTAACTTTTTAAAAGTTTGAATTATGCGCAAAATAGAATCGCTTTTTTCCCTTTTTGACATTCCATGCACACACACACACACATACGCAAAAAAAAATAACTAAGTAATATAAATGAATAACAATAAAGAAATAAAAGAAATAATTTAAATTAAAAAAATTAATTAATAAATAATTCAAGTAATAAATAAGTTAGTTTTAAAAAAATCCCCCCCCCCGTGGGGGGGCACACTTGTCTTTTAGAAACTTGAAAGATTCCAGAGAGCGTTGCATGACAGAGGGTCTAGATATTTTTCATTTTTAGGCACATTAAGGTTTTGTCGCCAAGTATCCCCAAATATTTGCATTTGTCCATCCTTACGAAAAATAAAAAACCTTCTATAAAAGTTAAAATGAAAAAAGGTTTGATAAGCTTCATACGAAAATAGGATCTAACCGAAAAGCGACATGAATAAAAAACATTCTGAAGAACTCTGTTAATGTTGTTTCGCTGCTAGCATAGTATCAATACGGAGAAAGTGTCTTTCATATTTGCCGTAATATTTAACTCTAAACATTACTCAGTGAGACCCTTTTTCATCAACGGAACTTTTGTTAGCCGTACTTCCAGATGCTATGAGAAACAGTTCGTAAATAATATTTCGAGATACTTCAAATACAAATAAATTTTCAAATTTATTGAAAAGGAAAAAAAAAACCTAAAAACAAAACAGAACAAAAATTGTTTTTTGTTCAATATTATTTTTTCCTAGCAAATTTCAGAGCACTCAAAGAGAGTGGTAGGTAACAGAAACCAGCTGGAATTTCGCTTAGCAGCATTTATTGACGCATTATTTTTTGTTGTTCTGCATAGCATTATATTTTGGTTCGTTTTTGGATTTATTATTCTACGGGCCTAATTTGAGATCACTTTGTTTTTTATATTTGAAATTTACTACATACATTCAAAATTACATCTAATAAGAATAAATGTTAATCGCATAAACATCAACTCTATTAAGCACTGTTATGCAATAATAAGCGTTAGCGGCGATGTTTTTACAGCAATGCAATAAAAAAGAGAGAAAAAATCGCTAGGATTAACAGTAAAAAAAAAAAGAACCAGTTCACTTTTTAAAAATTTCTTTCTTTTGATGGCAAATGCGAATAGATTTTCGTCCTTGGATTCACGCGGCCTTGGCAACAGAGATTCAGTTACACGAACGGATTCACAACAAAACGTCTAAAAATCAAACTTCGACGAAATATGATCTATTTAAATCTCAAGCATTCGTCATGGGTTTTAGGTGTATTTCATTCTTGCATAAACACAAGAGCAGCATATTTATTCGGATGTATTTTGTTTTTTGTTTTTGAGTCATCAATGATTATTTCTCAGTGCACTAACTGACACCATCGAGTCATCACTTTTTAAAAATAGTTACTCTTTTTAATACGCTTTTATTAGTTTTACATGTGGGTTTGTTTATTTGTTTGTATATATGTATGTATGTAACTCCGAATAAAAGATAAAATTCACGTTCTTTACAAAGATAAAAGTACGAGTAATATATGGATGGCATTACGCAAAAAGGAGTTAACCCACAAAACATAAAAAAATGAGTTATCCAACTCTGATGGTAAAATATGTTGCTTTCTACATTAAGCAAAAATGAATTTAGCCCTATCAGCGTTTCATGGTAACATATCATTGGTATATTGATATAGAGCTTATGATTTTTGCCAGAGTTTGTTGACCTGAAAGCCCATTATCTCAAAATCAGGTTTTTGTGGATTAACTCCTTTTTGCATAATGCCATCCATATGTAATACCATTATTAATACTAAAGCCTGAACTATATTACATGTCTATGTATTATAAGTGCATGTAAACTTAGTGGATATTCAATAGTTTTGAAAATCAGAGAGAAATCAGAGAATCATGAAATATAGTTTAAGCTTTAGTGTTAATGATGGTATTAAGTATATTATATTTAATACTATCCTACAACTCATATATACGTTAGTTTGATTAACTCTTAAAGCTTATTTTATTAGTTTTTTAAACTATATTTAATTATTACACAACGAGGTGACTAATGATTGCTGTTAACTAAACCACATGTGACACAAATGACTTGATCAATGCATCAAAATTACTTTACATTAAAATGGATTTTTTTTTTTTCCAAATCCCTATTATCTTTATGCTTCTAAATGTAGGTTCTCTCTCTCTCTCTCCCTTCGTCTGGTACTCAGTTTCTATGTTGTGCTTTTTATTTATTATATATACATGTGATTACTTTCAAAATAATTTGGCTGAAAATATTTGACATGATGTCACTGGTTGGTTCGACGTGCAAAAGTGCTATTAAGTGCATTTAGTCAAAAAAATTGTTCTAATTTTTATTTTTAACTTTTATCATTTTGGTTTCTCTAACTGTTTTATTTTATTTATTTATTTATTTTTTTTTTCAAATTGAAATTTCTAACCAAAACCAAACAAGCGAGGAATGCTCCCTTTTAAAGCTGGGTAGATTGCTGTCGCCTCCCATTATCTTTGTCTAGAAATCATAGAAATTTTAAATGGAATGAAAATTTTAGAGCGGATGGAAAATTTTTTTGAAAGCAGATCGGTAGAAGGATAGAACTATGTTTTGCCTATGATTTCAGCCAATTGGTTGAAGAATCACATGTATGATTATGTATTTATATTTATAACTTTTGAAAATGCCACAAAAAATCATAACATCATTTTTATGATGCAAAAATAATATTCTACCTATAATTTAATTAATTTATTTATTTGTTTTTGGAGTATGGGGAAAATGTTTTAACAAGCTGACTTTGGTACGTGTGTCCTATAATTACTACCTCTAATTTATGCCATATATTTTGTCTTCTAACTTCGCTTTGGATTAAAAATCACTTTCCGATTGCAGAAGACGCATTCTGATTTTCAAAACAGATTATTCTCAGATTATTCTTTAATGTCACAAACGTATTTCAGTGTCTGAAAGTATTCTTGAAAAAATGAAACTATCCAGCTTCTGAGAAAAAAATTGCTTGCAATGATAGAAAAAAAAATCATCAATTTTGAAATCGGTTAATCCAGTCTAGAGTACGTCCATGGGTACTCAAAAAAAAAAAAAAATCCCTCTAACCGCATACACAGATTTTCACACGGGAAACGATAACAAAAGTTAACATCAATCTTTATTGTTATTTTATTTGTTGATTTAATTATTTTTTCATCTATTCATTTATTTTATTTTATTTTTTAAATGTTTCAGGACTCAAAACTAGAGGGAAAAAGAGGGGTTTTGGTTTCAGAATATACCCAGACAATAATAAGCTTATATCGAGGCTAGTCTAGTTCTTTGATTGGCCTTTGGGTGCCTTTATAGACACTTACAAAAGCATGGCGGGTCGCACCCGATCTGTAGACCGCAGGAAAAAAAATAAGCCGCAAGGCAAAATATTGAAGATTGACAATTCCCAACCAACAAGCTCTTCAAAAATCATTTTTCACATCTTCACGGAATCACTACAACCGCAACTGCGTTTTTGACCGAGAATGTTAACCCAGTTCGGGCGATATCATTGTTTATTAACGAGGCGCTATTGTACCCCTGTCGTAACTGTCGCGCTTATAAACGCCATACTTAAGCGATGCTACATTTTTCACCGCCGTATAATATAAAACGAAAATGTGACAGCTCTGATAAAAAAAAAACTCCGCCTGCTGAATAATAATTTCACGTTTGGTCGGACCCTGCTGTTTCTCATTTGGCGCGGGAGGGATCGTGCTTCACAAAAAAAAAAAAAAAAAATGTGTCAGGATATTTATGAGTTATTAAGAATCATGTGAGGGGTGTTTGTGGAGTTAAACAGAGATCACGTATTGTTGGAAATGGGGTTTTGAATTTCAGCTTCTCGGGTATTGGTATAAATGGAAAATAGTTGCGCAATGCGAAAAAGGAAATGCGTTTTCATTGATTTTATTTTCCATAAAAAGGTAATGTGTGTGTTTTCTAAAGAAAAAGAAGCTGACAATAATAATGGTGCTATTTTAGGATGACGGTTTCAATTTTTGAACACGTATTAATGGAATGATTGCAAAACAGACATTATGATGTTTGAACTGATTGGATTATATTGGGTCTTGTGTGCCGCGAAAGCCCCTCCACTCAGAGAAAAATTAAGATTATGGCAAATAAAGATAAAATCTGATTGCTTTAGAAAGAATTTTGATCTTGTGCTAGAATATCGTCTGCATTTAGGAAATTTAGAGTAAAAAGAGTAGAAAATGGTGGCATTAGAAAATGCTCAGATGATCGTCTTAATATACCGTTAGTGATTAAAAAGAAGTTTAAATACACTGTGAAACAAATAATTGTCTCAATATGTCTTCTGCACTTAAATATAATTTAAAATAAATCGCGAAAGAAATTTAATGTACTGTAATCTCTTACTAAACACTTTTAGGCAAGTGACAGATTAAAAAAAGACCAATAAATATGAGGGCATAAATTTTACTTTAACTTGGATGAAATTAAGTTAAGCAGTTAAAAAAAAGACGTAAAAAGAGGTTAAGAAGGAATAAGAATTTTATTTTAATGAATTAATGTGTTTGTCACAAACGGTGCAAACAGAAATAAAACTTACTTAATTTACAATATTTACAAACGTATTTCAGAAGGGAAGGTAGCTCTTAATTTTTTACTTTATTTAAACATTCAATTGTCATGCTTTACACTAGAAACATCAGTTTTCTTTTGCATAAGATTGTTTTCAGAAAACAGAATCTTTTAGAAACTAGCTGTCGTGGCCGTCACGAAACTTTCTTCTATATCTATCTTATGAATTCCGGTTACAAAATAAAATACGTACTCGCCCGAGTAGTTGGAGACAGCGCCAATTTCCCAATTATCGTAATAACCCTGCAAATGCAGAATCAATGAGCGAAATTGGAAATCATTGCAAAAGCCTTGTTTAGATAAATTGCAAACATTTTGTTTGTTAGTAAAAAGAAATTGGCAACAGTTAAAAATTTCAAATCATTGAAAGTTTTCAGCTGTTTTGATAATTAAATAGCGTGAAAGCGATTTTTTAATGAAGTAATTTTTCGCATTGTTGACTAAGCGCAAAAACCACCCCACCCTCCCCCTGGGGCGATTGGCGCCAAAATTTAATCGATGCTTGCTTCCATATTGGGTTAGTGTTATTCCAAATTTCATTCAAATCGCAGCAATATTTCCCGAGATACAGTAGGTGCAGTGACAAAATAAGCACTTTTGATTGCTCCACCCCCCTTTGAGATATTGACACACAAATTGAATCAGCACCTGTACTCAATAGGGTCTACCTATGGACTAATTTTCGTTTGATTCCGCCGGTTACTTCCTGAGATATAGCAGTCACCCCCGCGCAGAACACGTGCGATTGCTCCACCCCCCTTCAAGATATTGACAAACAAATTGAATCAGCACCTGTACTCAGTAGGGTCTACCTATGGACCAATTTTCGTTTGATTCCGCCGGTTACTTCCTGAGATATAGCAATCACCCCTGCGCAGAACACGTGTGATTGCTCCACCCCCCTTGGAGATATTGACAAACAAATTGAATCAGCACCTGTACTCAGTAGGGTCTATCTATGGACCAATTTTCGTTTGATTCCGCCGGTTACTTCCTGAGATATAGCAATCACCCCCGCGCAGAACACGTGCGATTGCTCCACCCCCCTTGGAGGAATTCGCTAAAAAAAGTCAGGTGCACCAGTTCACATGGTGGTACATATGTGCAAAAATTTTTGTTCGATTTCATTCAGTAGTTTTTGCTCTAGCGCGGCCACAAAAACTGGTCACACACATACAGACTCACACACACACAGACAGACAGACAGACAGACATTTTCTAAAAATGGTCGAAATGGACTCAGCGCACCTCAAAACGTGCAAATCCGTCAAAATTCGACATTCGAAAATTTTCACGAAACCAATACTTTCTTCTATATATTAGATATAGAAGAAAGTAAAAAGAGAGAGAGAGAGAAAAGGTGTATAGTGCAAGATTTTAACAAAAGCTAGATTGCATTAAATACTTTTGATGGGGTGTTTTGAAAATTGATGTATAGCTACAGAAAAAAAATAAACCAGCAAAAGAAAACAAAAACGTGGCGCACGCTCTAGTTTCTATTGTTACTCCATGCTTACGACGAATACGACAGCTTAAAAGACGGAAACTACAAATGAGATATTGCTGAGTTACTATTTACTCAGCTGGTTGTATTGGAATATCGTCTGCACTTAAAATGAATTACATTACATTGTCTCACAATTTGACATTAAAAATAACAATGTCAAAAGGAAAATAATTTTGAAAATTGCAACACATTAATTTTTTTGGGTGTTTTTCATCTCATTGGATCTTGTTTTAAATCCTATATAGAGATTTTAGATCCTGTATATTTATAAAAGAGATCAGGGGTGCCCACAGGGGGGGGGGGATTATGGCGCAACGTCAAAATTTGGGGGGGGGGGGATTTTTTAAACTAATTTATTTATTTATTTAAATTATTTATTAATTGTTTTTTTAATTCAAATTATTCATTTTTTTCTTTTGTTTCTTTATTATTACTTTTTATTTATTTATTTATTTATATATATATTGTGTGTGTGTGTGTGTGCGCTTGGCATGTCTTGAAGGGAAAAAAGTGATTCTTTTCTACGCATAATTAGTACTTTCAAAAAATTAATAATATGTAAAAAAATAATAGTTATAATTTAAAAAAATAAATAAATAATATTAAAAAATAAATAAATAAACAACATTTTAAAAAATAAATAAAATAAGAAAAGGGGTAAAAATAAAAATAAAAGGTTGTGAAAAGTTTTTTTTTTGGGGGGGGGGGAATTTGCGCCATTGAGCTTGGGGGGATGGGCACCCCTGAAAGAGATTGATATCGGAATTTGATTCAGGAAAGCGGACAAAGTCGTAATTCAGCATCAATGAGGCAATGATCGTGATGTGAGAAACTGGGAGCTAAACGAGTTAAATCGGATCGGACATTGTGACAGAAATAACAAAGGCAACGATTATCAAAAAGTTTTCATTCTGTGTGAGTTTCCTGTTGAAAGTAAATCCATAATCCCTTCGTGACATTGAATAGAAAGGGACGATTTCTCTATTCAATGCTTCCTTCAAATAGTTTCACGAATGACGCGTTTATTTTGAGCTGGGGTTTTTGACTTTTTCGTTATTAAGCTTCGCGAATTTAATTTAAACTACAGAGAAACCTCTTTTCTACATTTACCGCTACGTGCACTCATGGAGGCGGCAGGTGCATTTTCACCTCCTCGCTTTAAAAGTAAAATAAATAAATTTTGAAAAGGAACTTCAATTTAACCCTTCACTGCACGGTGTGCCGGATCTGGCACAAACCAAATAAACCCTCATATATTCCTATGATTTTTAAATACATTTAAACTGAGCTTTGTGCCCCTTCTGGAACATTGCTATAACAGTTTAGTGTGGTTTTTATGCACTAGTTAGTTGCACTAGTCTAGGTATTACAGTTCTTGCTTCTGAAAGAAAGAGTGTCTGCATTTCCGTTAGAAGTGTGCTTAGTCATTATTTCCTTTGTTCTAAAAATGTTTAAATACACTTAGTGGAAAGTTTGTTTATACCACTTATGGCACAAAACTCATTGTAGATTATTACACTTATCGGTATACAAAGCATATGCTATGTGCTTTGTGCCATATATAGAACAAACAATTAAAACATCATTTTTAGTGCACATTTTTAAGATTAATTTTTTTCTTCATTTTTCCTGAACTCAGGGCTATTTAAAAGGTAACAAATGATTTTTTTCACGAAAATATAAAAATCGTGCAGTGAAGGGTTAATGCATATATATTTTTTTAATTTTACTTTTAAATAGTTACTAATATTAAATAAGTAAAATTGAACTCATTTTAAGCAAATTCCAAGTTACGGAAATATTTTGACGAATTTGTGAGCAGTAACCCAGGTAGCACAAAAAACGTTTAAACGTTTTATAAACGTTTTTAATCCGTTGCCACAACGTTAATAACCATTTTACAACCTTTAAAAAACGAAATGTGCTACTTGGGAAAACTTACACATTAAATAACTTTAACAAAAATGAAAATACAACACGGAATTTGCTTTAAAATTGAAAAATATGTTTAATTTAATTAATAATTTAAATAAATTATTTACAAATTTGCGCGCAATAAAACTTGTACATAAAATAACTTTAACAGATATGAAAATACTTCTCGGAAATCGCTTGAAAATTGATTAATTAATTAAAAAATATTCCGGGAAAAAAAAGAGAAAACAAGAAAAAAAATTTTTGAGGGGAGGAGGGGTTACAGTACGGTCACGCTGTAACATGCGCAAATCCATAGTTTTTAAGTAAGAAAAAACTTTTTCGTAAATTAATACTTCATACAACGACATAAACGGTTCCTTATGATTGAATGCATTACAATTAAAAGGTAAACTTTACAGTTCTGGGTGAGGGCCATTCCAAGAAAACGCCGCCATCTTGTCCTGCAATGGCGCTCACGTATCTCATAAAATATCATTGCTTTTAAAGGATAATAAACGAAATTTTGTTATACCGGTGTCGGATTTCTTAGGAAAAAAAACTTTGATCATTACCTTTAAAAATTACTTCTTTTTGATGAAATGTATGAGCGTCACGTGGAGGACAAAATGGCGGCATTTTCGTGGGATGGCTCGTGAAAACTGAGAATGTCACATCCGTTCAAATGGACTGATCTAAAATGAAGTTTGCAAAAAAAAAAAAGAAGCTTTTCTACAAATTCTTCGTAGAATTTTATTTTCTGTCCCTGATTGACCTTGACTTATTTATTCCCCAGCGTGCTCAAAATTATGACAAGCTCATCCACTTAAAAACCGTCATTTTAAATAATAACGTTCAATCCGAAGCAATAAAAAGTCTGTCATCAGGGCATTTTGCGTGAATGCTGGCCATTAAGGCAACGAGGATGCCCAAGGCTGCTCAAAATAAATTGCGATTATTAGGACTCGAGGTAAACGCATTCGAACCATTACCAGAACACGGAAGAATGCGTCCACGAAACAACAATAAAAAGGCACAGAGACCCGCTGAAACAAACACACAACCCCCTCCAAAAACAATGCCGCTCGATGACAAAAGCGTTCGCAATAATATGGGCGGGAAAAACGTTCCACGTTCTGATGATGGGTCATCAGAAAGGATTCCGGAATTCGGCGTTTTATAGGGTTGCTCTTTATTTTTCCGTGAATTTTAACTTTGTTTTACAGTTGAAAATTGAAGAAAATTTGGAAAAAAAACACACTTAGAACTGAAATGCATTAGGACTGTTTTCACTAAATAACTATTAATTCGTAGTTGCTTGATTCATTGTTAATTTTGCGAATTATTCTTGAAGGATTTCCAAAAAAAATCTTCCTCTTTTAGTAAATTTCGATATTTTGTTCATTTTTTTTCACAGAATGAATTAGTAAATGAACACTTAAGCACAATTTCAATTTCAAAAATACATAGTATCGTTAAAAACCACTAGAATTTGAGGCACGTGGCATTAAAAACATTTTATTGGTATGCAATTACTAAGGAAAAACTAGGCAAACTCTTATGGCAACCAGGTGGAATTTTTTTTTATCCATTTTGGTTTGACAATCATATGAAAGGAAATTACTGTCGCCAGTCCATCCCAGAAAAAACTTTTGAAACTTTACTTTTTAAAACAAATTTACAGCTGTTCGTTCACTGGTTCTACCTTATACTTGAATGAGTATAATCAAATTATTCGATTATACAGGGTTAATCAAGAACTCTATGATTTCGATTATCGAAATCGAATCTATGATCGATGATTTCATTATCGAATAGGTTATCGAATGATTCTATCGATTAATTTCAGAGTTCAAGGAGCGACTGAATGATTATTTCCAATGATTTCAGAACCAAGCGATTCTTTCGAAAGAATTTGCCATAGGACGTTTGGTTAGTCAAACCTTTTTTCAAATGATTGACTATCATATTATTTTAATGCTAGAATGCTTTTCAATTATGAAATAATTTGGAAGAATCATTCGATAGCCAAGCATTTCATCATGAAATCATTCGAAAAAGGCAGTTGATTACTAGCATCGCCCGCTTTCCTATCAGGATTACTAGATGATTTAATTATAACGTTTCAATTTCAAAGTATCTTCTGCACAATGTCGTAAATAAATGGCTCTTTCTAATGACTACATAATAAAAAGAAAGGTTAGCTGAAGATTCGTTTAACTGGTTTAATAGAAGGAACATTTACATACTTTGCAATGATTGCATTATTGCGTATAATCGAATGATGTAATTCTGTTCTAATCGATTATAGTAATTCTGTTCAATGATTGCAAGAACATCTAATGCTGTCAAAGGATTTTGCAATCAAATGATCGGATGTCGGGAAAAAAAATCTTGCAAATAATTGGTTAACGTGTGGTTCTATAGTGCTGAATATTAGTCAGTTATGAGATCATTCTAAAGTACCATTCGATTTTGAAAATTTCTTGATTGTGTCCTCCATGACAGTGTAAAAACAAAATGCAGAACTGCTAGAAAACCTGGAGGAAACTGGGTTTCCATAATCTTTTCTAGTAACGATGCAGTTTCTATATAAGTAAAAGTGACCGGTTTTTAAGACGCTGTACCTAGAAACTTTACGGAAGTCCAATTTTCTAGATATTTTCTAGAAATCCTTTTTTTTTCCTTCTTTCTCTTTTACAATGTATATCGTGACCAGAAAAGTTTATGAAATCCCAATCCACTGTACAAAAAAAAAAAAAAAAAAAAACTGCAGTATTACTAGAAAACCTCTGAAACTTTCTAAACTGAAAAAATCTTTCTCTGAAACTGAAAAAATCTAGTACAATACAACTTCTTTTAAGTAGAAAACTTTACTTAACCCTCGTGGGTCCCTCCCATTTCAGTTACACTCAAGACCCTTGGGGTCATAAACGACCCCAATGCTTCTTTTAATTAATTCATTATAATTATTGAATGTTACATGCATTATTTAAGTTCACACACTTTTAAATGCTAAAAAAACAAAAAATAAAAAGATACAATTAAAGTAAAATTTAGTTTATGAATTAAAATTATAATTTTAGAGCAAAACTTACAATAACTGTAGATTTATTTACATCTGTTACAGACCTGAAAAAACATGATTTTTGCAAGTGAATTTCAAACACTTATGACATTTTTCGATGCATTTTCTGTCCAGTTCTCTTGGACAAAAGTTGCAACGTCCTCTTTTTTTGCCCTTCTGGGGAAGTGACCCCAAGGGTCTTGTGTGCAAAAAATGCAATTCGGGAAAAATAAAACACAATAATAGCATTATTTTGAATAGAAAACTAGAAGAATAAAAGCCACAAAATGCCATTAAAAACAAATGGTTGATTAACAAAATGTATTAAACAGAAATTGCATTGGGGTCACATATGACCCCAAGGAACCCACGAGGGTTAAGAAGTTGTACCGTTACTAGAAAACTTTACGGAGGTTCCAGTTTTCTAGTAGTACTAAGGTATTTCTTTAATGTAGAAACCTTTGTGGAAGTCCAGTTTTCTAGCCATTTTCTAACAATACTGTAGCTTTTTTTTACTGTAGAAACCTTCATGCACTGTTACAAATTTTCCTGAAATTTTACAGTAAAAGTTACTGGCATCCATGTTGCCAGTAACTTTTACCGTAAAATATTTTTTTTTTGCTGTAAAATTTTACAAGGGTCGTGGTGGCCCGATCGGTAAGGCATCGGACTCGTGTCCGTAGGGACCCGGGTTCGATCCCAGCCGATCAAAGATCCACCGTCTTGATTAATGGTGGCTGGGAGGCGTTAAAAATGTCGTGGTCACAAAGTCCTCCAAGTGAAACGATACCTCTGGGGGTGCTGGGCCTAGGGTTTGCTCGTCCCTCGGTTCTGTTCAAAATTATGAACAGAGCGTTCTTCAGGGCCCTATTCCGGTTAAACCACGAAGCTGTGGTAGGTACGGGGGACCCTGGAGTATGAAATGAAATGTAAAATTTTACAGAAGAGAAAACGAGAATTAAAAGGCGCGAAATACGAACGACGAGGATCGAAACCGGGACTCAATATTTTCACACTGCTTTACTATCCACGGTACCAGATGAGATACATCAGGAGAGCATAAATAGGGTGTCATCTGCATCTCACAGTAAGTCAGGTGGTGATCAATTGGCGCTGTAATCGCATTTTTTTTATCGGTACAATTCACTGTAAAAAATTTCTGCACGGTAAACGCTACATTTTACAGTAACATTTACCACAAAAGCTTCCTGATTTTTTTACAGTGCGAGAGCTCAGTTTACTAGATATTTTCTATAGTAGTGCTTCAGTTTTTTTTCTTACAGTGCATATCGTTACTAGAAAAGCTTACGAAATCCCAGTCTCCTTGGGATTTTACATAAGTTACTGCGATTGAGGCAGGGAAAATTCAAGTTTTGAATAAAACGCGTTGGAAGATCAGAGGCAGGCTGATATTGAAAACTTTTTCTGAGTTACGCTGTATATCAGCACGTACCAGGGCTACTAGGTCCATCTTTTGCCCCAAAACAGATCAGAGGTTCGCTTGCCATTTGAACTTCCTATCTCCAAATTTGTAATTTTGGCACTTGTATCCCTATGTTTCTCACTGCAACAGTTGATTTCAGCAGTATGCACGGCTGTGGTTGTACCTGTGACAGCCACAGAGCCCACCCCCTTCGCTGCCAGTGCCAATGTGGCAAACCCCGGTGGCAGGTATCGTTTTTCCCAACCGGAAAGGCATTGAGCGGGACTGGGCCATGCTTCCGCCGCGAAAGTGAGCGCTCAATCATGGGCATCGACCTAGGGGAAGAGAGAAGTCGCGCTTTTTCCCCAACGCCTGGAATAATAATAATAATTCCTTCCGTACGCCGACAATTGGCAAACCGACTCACACAACAATTGATCCAAATCTATAAATAAGCGCTACCACTGAAACTAGTTGAGTGACAGCGCACGACACTATTCACCCACCTGTACTTATGAATTCATTTTTCTCTTTAAATTCGGATATTCTTTTTCTGTTATTTATTCATTCATTCTTTAATCAAAGCGTATTCATTTATTTTTATTTTTTGTATGCATTTTTTACTTATTTATTTACTTATTTGTTTATATATTTTTGTGTGTATTTTTTACTTATTTCTTTACTTATTTATTTTTATTTCTTTATTTACTGAGATTTTGAGCAATCGAGATTGTTTGTTATTTTCACTTTTAAAGTTCCAATAATATTTCACGGTTAAGATACAGAGAGTTTGTAGGAGCTTGCTTAGAAATGCTCTGAAAAATACCTTCTGAGGGCTAAAAGTAGTTTCAATTAACTGTTAAATTACAGTTATTGTATTTTGTTTATTTAAAAAAATATTTTGCAGAAATAATCCTTTGCATATTGATAATCATGGAGATGAGAGAAACAGAATAGTTACTTTCCCTCTTTTAGTGCAACAAATGGAATAAAAGTGAAGAGGCAAAAAATTCAAACTGGTAGCAAAGTCTACCCAAAATCGTTTCGTGGTTTGTAGTAGTATTACTTATACGTCGCTTCAAGGGACTGGTGAAGAGGGAAAACAAAAAAATAAAAGTAATCATAATAAAAATTGAATAAATAAAGCGTAATAAAATGAAAATTAAAATAACTAAAAATAAATATCAAAATAAACAATAGTATAAGTGAGGCACTTAAATGAAACCCGACTTTATTTTAGATCATATAAAGTTTAAAAATAAATAAACTGCAGAAAATGTAGAAATAACTGTTGTTTTCATTTTAATGGATTAATATGTAAGCGCTAAATAAGGTTAATCGAGATAAATTATTATTATTTTTGCCCACATTATATAAAAATGTTTACGTATTAAAACATGTAAATTTGCATTTTATACGAAATTATTTTTGTAAAAATAATTTTGAAAGGAAATGCAACGAAAAAAGAGAAAGAGAGAAACAAAAGTACAGTGTAAAAATTGTAGAAACGTACCACGGAGTAACGTACAACTGAGATACATAAAACAGAAAGTTACGTGTAACTGAGAGATTACTTTTGAATGCACAATGAATATTTTCCTTCTTTCCTTCTCTGAAAAGTTTTCCTTTCTTGCTTTCCTTTTCTTTTCTGCTCGTGGTTTTACCGTAAGTGCTTTGTGGTAAAATCAAGAACCACACATTGGCGTTTCTCCAGTTCTGACATTTTTGCATGGTGCTGGAATCCTTTGACCTCTGCCACTAGAATAACTTTTTGTTAAAAGGGCGTATGTCAAATTTTTACCAAGATGGAATTTGATATGATTTTATATTTATTAAAGATATGCATATATTTGTGTTAAGAAAGCGTTCCTAACTGTATCGATGAAGGCACAAACAATTAGCTAGCTAATGGTTTCTGTTCTTTAATATGAAGGATTTCATTAATATTAAGTTCTTTTAATTTCACAAAAAAATTGTAATTTGCGCTTTTTGGCTTTTAAACAAAAACAGATTTGAGCATGAAAGTGAAAATTTTCTCTTTATCTCATTCCTTTTTTCAATGTCTGTCACTAACGAGCTACCGTAAAGTCGGGTTACTTGGACCCTAGGGGGTTACTTGAGCCCATTACAGTAAAATGATAAAATCTAGGTTTGGTATTTATTAGTTGAAGACTTGCACGTAGTTCCTCGTTTCTCCTCTAGGTAGAAGCACTCTGCAGTCTCTAATGCTAGTACTAAACCCAGATTTTATTATTTTACTGTGGGCTCAAGTAACCTCCTTGTGGGTCAAAGTAACCCGACTTTACGGTACTTGATGTTAAAACTTTTCATTAATTTTTCGTTAAACATTAATGAAAAATTGTAAATAGTTCGCACATCTTGAAAAATAAAAAAACTGCTGCATCTTCTGATAATTTCAACGATAAATCCAGAACCTAAACATTTTCGAAATGGTTAGCACAAGTTAGGGATATTTCTGAATTGCATCAAACGCACAGAAGGTTTTCTCTAGCTATCAGAAAACGGTTGACCACTTTTTTAATCGTATTAAGAACCTCTTACAATTGAAAGTTTCCTATAAATAACTGAGACACAAGAATAGCGGGGTTACGGCATAGTAGTTCTTTTAATACTTTTCTGGTTCAATGTCCGTTTGGGGAAGGTTACATGGAACGTAAAAATAATAATAATAATAACAATAATAAATAAAGAAAGAAAAAGATCAATATTTTTAAATAAGTAAACTTTTTTTTTTTTTTTTTTTTTTGACAATTCTTCAATTTTGCATCAACTTCAATATCGTGCTTTCGTTTCTAAATGTATACATTGTTCTTTATCAATACTAGTTGAGGAGCTTAGGGGCTCCCCCACTGGGCAGGGGCGGCATTTCAGCATTTCGTTTGAGGGGGCGAGTTTTTTAAATATGAAGTACCACAGAATGGTACAAAATACATATTTGAAACTTAAAACATCTTAAAATGGATTTAATACTTAGAAAAATTGGAGTTACAAAACAATCTGAATTTTTACGGCTAAAGCGAAAAAGTATTTTGTAATTACTTATCACACAAAATATCTTGATTAGTTATTAGTTTTTACTTTCAGTCAAGTTATAATTTAAAGTGTTTGGATTCAAAAAGAAGAGTTTTTTTTCAATCAATTCCCAGTGTCTTGCGCTATTTCCCAAACAACTAAAGTTGAAAATCCTTTCTTGTCCTATTATACTCATTTCAGAACATTTTTTCAGATTCCTCTCTTACTAAAAATATTCTTGAGAATATATTAAGGATGAGCTTTATTATTTTTTGTTGAAAATGAACAAGCTTTTTTAGTTCCTTTTGAACGTGATCATTGATTTGTGTTATACATAGATTGAATTTATCAGTTTTCAACATTCTACGAAAAATATTTGGGAGTGCGACCGCCTCCTCTTGCCCCCCTTATTTGCCGCCCCTGCCACTGGGGGAACTTAGGGGATTAAGCCTCTTCTAGAAGCATGAAGATGAAACCCATTGATAAAACCAAATTACTTGAAATGAGTTTTTTTCGACTTAATTTGGGGAAATTTGCCGAGAAATAGCCCCCAACCCTCTTCTTAATTATGTCAAATATGACTACATTTTTTTCTCTAGGACTTCAAATTCGAAAATTTTCCAAGAGGACCACTTAGCCCCTCCCAGGAAACAATACTTGGTACGCCACTGATCAAAACTGTCGTAGTTTTATGAGCAGCGATGGAGCTTCATAACCGCATCAATACTTATACTTAATATGATAAAATATTTTTAAGTATTTTTCTTTACTGGCCATGGTCCATTTCCTTCGTACCTAAAAAGATTCCACCTAAGAAATACGGATCTCTGCAGATGCAAAGCACCTGGAAATCCTCAACATTACATACAGCATCGTATTCATACTTCTTCATTCCATCTTCGTTCTACAGGCGATTGGACTCAAGACTTAAAAAACTATTATTCGTTTCCTGCAGCAAAAAAGAAAATTACTGCTCTTATTTCTTTTCTAATAGACCACGAGCATTTTCTTTTCGGATAATTTTTATTTTTATTTATTTTTTTTTTCTGAACGTCAATACTATTAACTGCACCTTTTTCGTGTTCTTTCTTCTATTTGTTTATTAAATTATCTACATTTCTTTAATTATAATGTTTTATTATTTATATATATATATATATTTTTTTTTTCTTTTTCATTTAGTTTTTGTTATTTATGTATTGTATTATTTATTCCTTTAAAAACTTTTTTTCATTTATTTTATTTATTTATTTATTTATTTTTTCCATTACCATTATGTAAATATTTTACTTATATTTTTATTTTAATTTTTTATTAACCAAAATTATTTTTCTGATGTATATACCAAATTGAATGTTTACCCATGTGGGTGATTTTGTACTTTTCACATACGTCATCTCGTAATTTGTTAAATTTAACATTGTTGAATATGTACAAAGGGATAGCGTATTTTTGAAAAAAAAAAAAAAAAACGCATCAATACAATAAGTTTTGAATTTCTTTTATTGATACAACAAATGTAAATAGTTATTGTTTTCCATAATTATTTCTTCCCCAGACAAAGGCAGGTATTTTGCTGGCTAATATACACATAAGAGTGTCTATTTCCTTTACAAAGCCACATATTTCCGTTTTGTTTATTTATCTTATTCCAAATGTGAGTGAACTTTTTCGGGTATTGCTTATTTTGTCAATGTGACCTGAAGTGACTCCAGGAAGAAAGCCAAAATTCTTCCAGACGTTCGATTTCGATTGATTTAGAAACAATAAAATGACAAATGCGAAAATGTTTTGCAGCTTTTGAGTTACGCTACGTTGATTCCCGTCTTTTGTCGTAACAGTATGATTTACTGCGATAGATTTTTTTTTTACTTTGCTATGATAGATTGGTTAGGATTTTTTTACTTTATCATTATTGCCATAACGTGATTATGATTTTTTTGTGGCAAAATATTCTTCCCCATCTTTTAATTTACTTGGCGAAATCATTCATCAACTTTTTTTTCCCTTCCCACTCTTTGTCTCTCTTTTCTCTTTCTTTCTCTCTCTCTTTGAGCAAGCTCAATATAGCTTATTTATTTCACTTTTGCTGTGGCTTGACCACAGACTGTTCGCTTTGTGATTGGAAAACGGCGAGTGATATGAACCATTGTTTTATGTGTTGAGTGAATCTTAGGTAAGGCGTAAGCCAGCAAAAATTTTTTTTTTGGTGGGGGGGGGGGGGATTTCTTAACCCTTCACTACACGGTGTGCCAGATCTGGCACAAACCAAATAAACCCTCATATCTGTACCTCAGAACCAGACTAACGTAAGTCCATTTTCGTCATTTTTTAGTAGAGGGGAAAAACGATGTATTCGACAATCGTTTTTCCCCTCTACCGAAAAATGACGAAAATGGACTTACGTTAGTCTGGTTCTGAGGTACAGATATATTCCTATGATTTTTAAATGCAGTTAAACTGAGCTTTGTGCCCCTTCTGGAACATTGCTATAACAGTTTAGTGTGGTTTTTTATGCACTAGTTAGTTGCACTAGTCTAGGTATTACAGTTCTTGCTTTTGAAAGAAAGAGTGTCTGCATTTCCGTTAAAAGTGTGCTTAGTCATTATTTCCTTTACATACTAGTTAAGGATTCCGGGCTGTTGTGCCCGGAATCCTTAACTAGTGCCGTGAAAGCCTTCATTCTTACATTATTTCCTTTGTTCTAAAATTGCTTACATACACTTAGTGGAAAATTTGTTTATACCACTTATGGCACAAAACACATTGTAGATTATTACACTTATCGGTATACAAAGCATATGCTATGTGCTTTGTGCCATATATAGAACAAACAATTAAAACATCATTTTTTGTGCACCTTTTTAAGATTAATTTTTTTTTTCATTTTTCCTGAACTCGGGGCTATTTAAAGGTAGCATATAATTTTTTTCATGAAAATATAAAAAATCGTGCAGTGAAGGGTTAACTAGTTTAATTATTTATTTAAATTATTTATTTAATTATTTTTTTAAAATTATTTCTCTTATTTCTTTATTATCATTTATTTATTCATTTTGTGTGCGTGTGTGTGTGTACTTGGAATGTCTGGAAGGGAAAAAAGCGATTCTATTCTGCGCAAAATTCGAACTACAAAAAAATTAATAATATATGAAATAATAATAGCTATAATTTAAAAAAAAATAAATAAATAATATTTAGAAAAATAAATAAAATAAAAAAGAGGGGTAAAAATAAAAAGCGCGCATTAGGGTTGTGAAATTTTTCGCGGCGGGGGGGGGGGGAGACTTGCGTCATTAAACTTGGAGGGGATGGGTACCTCTGGCGTAAGGCGACGTCATATTGCCAAAGATCATTAGATACCAAATTATTATTCTGTGAATCATACTTCACTTGATATTTTTATAATTTCTTAACCAATTATATTTAAATTCATTTAGAATTTGTTTTTTACTTTCATTTTGTCTGCTTCAAATTATGTAGTTTTTATTTTTATTTATTATTGTTTTGTTGATACCATTGTTTAATGGCATTTTTTAATTTTACTACAACTGTGCACATTTTAACTGTGCCCATTTCTTAATGGATAGGTTTTTTTTTAAAGTTGATTTTTTTGCGTATTAAGATAAAATTTTTACAATATTGCGATTCATTAATGTTTTATTGTCCAATATTTAGTATGATTTTTTTTTTTAAATCTGAAAAGATAGATTAAATTTTATGCAAAGTTATTACTTTTAGAGCACAAAACAATTAACTTCTGCGTATAGAACTTCGAAAAGAGAAAAAAATCGAAAACACATAAAAAGCAATGCTTCAAAACCTTGGGGCAATCTATCCTTGACTGCGACAACTTGTATTTACAGAAAAAAAATCCCTTTTTTTTTCCCTTTCATTCTTCATCACCCCTTCCCCATTTTGTATTTAGCATTTTCATCGCCTAAAGAAGAATTTGGGAAATGGGGAACTGGAATTTCTTCCAAGGATAAGTTCTAGCCAAGAGCACTTCGCCGTTGGGGTTAAAAAATGTATTTTCCTTTTCTGTAATACTATGGCAGAAAAAAAAAAACAGGGATTAAATTTACATATAAACTTCTTGTAATCTGTGTTCGTCTTACTTCTCGAGTTGGCACTATCTAGTGCATCTGCCGTGAAATTGTGATTTGAGTCCTGTATGGCTTATTCCTTGTTCATTGGTACTTGTAATTCTATCATTAAAAATTACTTTCACCCCGAGTCGCTTGATTGGCTGATTGCGATATGACGTCATTCACAACCAACAAATCATTGTTTTAAATTTAATACCCACAGCAACAGTATTACGAGAAATGTATTTTGTCGCTGTCAAAATAGGTTTCAATCCATCGAAATAGTTTTAAACAGTCGCTGCCAAAATCAACAAGGAATGTTAAAATTGTAAAAAAAAAAATAAATAAAATCGTTACTTTATTTTTAGCTATTGATAAGCAAAGTATATAATATGCTTTTATTGAAATGATTACTACTGTCATTTTGTTAAAATTGAAAAAAAAATTAATTTCCTATAAAGTTTTTAACCTTTGATTTGCAAAGTTTTTATATTTTTCATTGAAATAATCTTTACTGTCATTTTGTTAAAATTGAAAAAAATAAAATTTTTCCTATTTAATTTTTAACCTTTGATTTGCAAAGTATATAATTCTTTTATTGAAATAATCATTACTGCTATTTAATTTTCACTACCGTTGACAAAAGATGCCATTGCAACAAAGGATTCGGCGGGGAATGTTTAACAAATGTAACAAAAAACATATCCCGGATTTCAATTGAATTGGGAGGACAAGCAAAACAAGAATATTTCATCTCATCTCTTTTTTGACAAAAAGTGTATTGTAAGGTATCATTTAAAAAATACCTCACTCGTAATATCCCTGTTCTTGACTGGTCACAATTTTTAAAATCTAATCCAAGGTTGTGTGAATGCAGTTTTGAAAAAATATTGTTTCCGCATCTAAATAAAAACTGGCATCGCTCTTTTTTTTTCCATCGCGGTTTTTATTATTTTAGTCGTAATAAGTTGCACTATCGTATTGTTTTCAAGTAATCAATATGCATTTAAATATTTTGTATTAAGGAATTCTATTTTTTTTTAGTCTGAAGGAAGTAATATTTCACAGCCCAAAACATATTTTTTTCGATGTAAATGTTTGGATCCCCACCCCTCCTCTGCAGTGCAAAAAATTAATATTATTTTTACAGTATAATACAGCTAATTTTATAGTAATAAACTTTAAAACTGCTAATTTAACAGTTTATTACCGTGCATTTTACAGTTTTAAACTGGAACCTCTGCTGCCAATATTATACTGTTGTTGTTACAGAATAATACAGCAAAATTTTACGGCAGTGAACTGTAAAATTTCTTACTTTACAGTAAGAAACTAAAATTGCTAGTTTTACAGTTTATTACTGTGCATTTTACAGTTTTACAGTTTATTACTGTGCATTTTACAGTTTTACAGTTTATTACTGTGCATTTTACAGTTTTACAGTTTATTACTGTGCATTTTACAGTTTTTACAGTTTATTACTGTGCATTTTACAGTTTTACAGTTTATTACTGTGCATTTTACAGTTTTACAGTTTATTACTGTGCATTTTACAGTTTTACAGTTTATTACTGTGCATTTTACAGTTTTACAGTTTATTACTGTGCATTTTACAGTTTTACAGTTTATTACTGTGCATTTTACAGTTTTACAGTTTATTACTGTGCATTTTACAGTTTTTACAGTTTATTACTGTGCATTTTACAGTTTTACAGTTTATTACTGTGCATTTTACAGTTTTACAGTTTATTACTGTGCATTTTACAGTTTTACAGTTTATTACTGTGCATTTTACAGTTTTACAGTTTATTACTGTGCATTTTACAGTTTTACAGTTTATTTACTGTGCATTTTACAGTTTTACAGTTTATTACTGTGCATTTTACAGTTTTACAGTTTATTACTGTGCATTTTACAGTTTTACAGTTTATTACTGTGCATTTTACAGTTTTACAGTTTATTACTGTGCATTTTACAGTTTTACAGTTTATTACTGTGCATTTTACAGTTTTACAGTTTATTACTGTGCATTTTACAGTTTTACAGTTTATTACTGTGCATTTTACAGTTTTACAGTTTATTACTGTGCATTTTACAGTTTTACAGTTTATTACTGTGCATTTTACAGTTTTACAGTTTATTACTGTGCATTTTACAGTTTTACAGTTTATTACTGCGCATTTTACAGTTTTACAGTTTATTACTGTGCATTTTACAGTTTTACAGTTTATTACTGTGCATTTTACAGTTTTACAGTTTATTACTGTGCATTTTAACAGTTTTACAGTTTATTACTGTGCATTTTACAGTTTTACAGTTTAATTACTGTGCATTTTACAGTTTTACAGTTTATTACTGTGCATTTTACAGTTTTACAGTTTATTACTGTGCATTTTACAGTTTTACAGTTTATTACTGTGCATTTTACAGTTTTACAGTTTATTACTGTGCATTTTACAGTTTTACAGTTTATTACTGTGCATTTTACAGTTTTACAGTTTATTACTGTGCATTTTACAGTTTTACAGTTTATTACTGTGCATTTTACAGTTTTACAGTTTATTACTGTGCATTTTACAGTTTTACAGTTTATTACTGTGCATTTTACAGTTTTACAGTTTATTACTGTGCATTTTACAGTTTTACAGTTTATTACTGTGCATTTTACAGTTTTACAGTTTATTACTGTGCATTTTACAGTTTTACAGTTTATTACTGTGCATTTTACAGTTTTACAGTTTATTACTGTGCATTTTACAGTTTTACAGTTTATTACTGTGCATTTTACAGTTTTACAGTTTATTACTGTGCATTTTACAGTTTTACAGTTTATTACTGTGCATTTTACAGTTTTACAGTTTATTACTGTGCATTTTACAGTTTTACAGTTTATTACTGTGCATTTTACAGTTTTACAGTTTATTACTGTGCATTTTACAGTTTTACAGTTTATTACTGTGCATTTTACAGTTTTACAGTTTATTACTGTGCATTTTACAGTTTTACAGTTTATTACTGTGCATTTTACAGTTTTACAGTTTATTACTGTGCATTTTACAGTTTTACAGTTTATTACTGTGCATTTTACAGTTTTACAGTTTATTACTGTGCATTTTACAGTTTTACAGTTTATTACTGCGCATTTTACAGTTTTACAGTTTATTACTGCGCATTTTACAGTTTTACAGTTTATTACTGTGCATTTTACAGTTTTACAGTTTATTACTGTGCATTTTACAGTTTTACAGTTTATTACTGTGCATTTTACAGTTTATTACTGTGCATTTTACAGTTTTACAGTTTATTACTGTGCATTTTACAGTTTTAAATTGGAACCTTGGCTGCCAGAATTATACAGTATAAACAGCAGTTCATTTTTTGCAGTGAAATAATGTGCTCTTACATCTTAAACAATGCCAGAGCGATGAAACAGTAATGGCCAATTTTTCAAAATCTCGGCAAACCAGTTTCCATCAAAGAACTGATGACTCCAGAAAACAAAAGAAATCCCCCCTTCCCCCCCAAAAAGCAACCGAGTCTCCAGCACTTTGTCTCAAATTCGTGAGTTTCAAGGGTTCCAAGTCAGTGCACCACGAAATTGCCACCACCTCTGACCTCCCGGGCAATATCGATATTCTTCCGAGCCCCCCCTCCCCCCACGCCCCCCACACATACAAAAGACGTCACCCATCGCTGCCTACAACTCAAGGTTAGTGGCGAAAAAAGAGCAGTTCTCACGAATACACAGAAGGAAGATTTGTGTTGGTTTTAATTTATCTGGGTGGTGTATGTGCTTTTTTTAATGGCGTTCTGGGAAGTTTTGCCGACTTTGTAATTAAATTTCGCTTCTTTCTTGATCTTAGTTGCGTTTACTATTGTTGTTTTTAATGGGTTTTTTTTGCAGTAATTCAGTTGATGTTACTGGTTCATTAAACGTAATAAGGAAAGTGAAAGCAATTAGGTGGATTTTATGTGAAACTGCAATTAGATTATTTGTT
Organism: Uloborus plumipes; assembly: GCA_038373865.1. Taxonomy (NCBI): domain Eukaryota; kingdom Metazoa; phylum Arthropoda; class Arachnida; order Araneae; family Uloboridae; genus Uloborus; species Uloborus plumipes. The sequence goes on along the minus strand of JAXGGA010001758.1, from coordinate 12,226 downwards.
TGGTGCATCCCCCAGTCTCTGTCTTAAGGTCGTTTGATCAGGATGACTACTCTCTGTGTATTTGTGTGTTTGTATGCACGCATTCTGTAAGTAAAGCCTTGTCTACAAATATCATGAGATGAATAGCTTTACGCTTTATTTATTTATTTATTTATTTATTTTTAAGCCCTAGAGAAAAAAAACTATACCCAAATTTAGAATAAACTTCTGTATGTATTTGGGCGTGCGCCTGAATGCATTCTAAAAGTTGAGGTCTGTCGAGAAATTTTATAAAATAAATAGCTTTCTGAAAAATTAATTTAAAGTTAACGAAAAAAAAGGAACTTGGGCAAAATTTCGGATGTGCCTCGCTATGTGTCTGTATACAAGCATTTACATTTATTTTGATATATTTTCGTATTTATTTTCGTATCATATATTGTATTGTCTCTTTATCTGATACATTAAATTTTCTGATCGGCGTTCACCCTTTTAGAACAAAATCAACATGTATTTAAGAAAATAATTCAAAATTTCAAACAAAAGCTGAAACAGATCAAATACTATAGCTTGCAGTGGATTGAAATAGGTTTTGAATATAATAGTTACACGAATTAATTGCTTGATACTTTCGTATTTATTCAACACTAGCAAAAATACCCGGCGTTGCCTGGGCCAGTAAAAATATTGAGAAACAATTTATAATCGCTTTTTTTCCCCAAACTAAAAGAACTCAAAACGTACCGCTTTGACGATTTAAAATGTCGCTAAATTTGCGGTAACTGTTTTGGGATACCTAGGATAATTTTTCTCCCCTCCCTACTTTATGCAAATATGCTTAGGTATTATTAAGCCAGTAATTTTTGTCAAAGAAAAATTGTCATTTAATGCTAAGAAAATATTGCTGACCATGAAATGACGCTAAAAGTTTTTGTCCTAAGTGATTTCGAAATTAGTAGGGAGCATTTGACAATTATTTGTGCGAAAAACACAAATTAATGGTAATTTTAGTTTTGGGGTCTGATTAATTTCGTATGCGGATTACTTTCTGCTTTGACGTAAGTTTCAAAAGTTTTTTAATGACAACGTACGGAATCGGCCAAAAAAAAAAAAAAAAAAAAAACAACTTTTCTTCAACTGTGGGAGTATTATTTCGATGATTAAGATTTTGGCGCAGTCTACAAATATCAGACAACAATCGTTTTATTTTAGTTATATCGTAAGAAGTAAAGTATTATTACATAGTCTTTGGCGCCAGAACTGGCGTCAGTGGAAAACATTACCCATAATCTTAGTTATTATAATATTTTTGCAACAAATTCGGCAAGATACCTGTTCGATTGTATTCTAAGTGACCAATTGTAAGTACCGCCCAATCAACGCCAACAAATTTTTAAAAATACTGTAAAATTGTATTTAAAGTTCCATTAAAGTGGAAAATACTGAACCTAATCCATTTATTAGTTGCCAATCTCTTCAAGCGATTACATTACCGATACTCTAAAACACTAAAACACATACTGTCGGCCCCGCTCAAACGAATACTGTCGGTTCCAAGAAATATTATTTGATTAAGCGGAGAATTCGATTAAGCGGAATCTTTAGCATTGCGTCTATGGCATGGGAAATATCTAGTTCCAGGATATTTTATTCGTTTATCCGTTAGACGATTAAGCAGGACCGACAAATTCACGAAACTTGTGAAAATAATTGATACAGTCAACAATTTACTAACAAAGGAATACAATTTATTCTAAAAAAATAATATTTTCACGCAGCAATGCACATTAAAAAACACATTGCTTAAGGATAAATATTCTACTTACACAACTAAGACTACAAAACGTTTTAAATACAAATCATGGTAAAAGCCTGGATATTCCCCATGAAGCTGGAAAAAAAACCTTCATGATTTGACTTGAGAAAAGCCTTGGACATTAAATACGGAAAGAAGAAATGATGCCCGCAATTTTAGCTTTCGACAGGGAGTTGAGATGATACACTAAATACTGAGTTAGTTTGGTCAATGCCTTTTGATTTATGAGAAATATGTACCTTAAATTGGAATGAAAAAGACGCTACCGATCGAACTTTTTTGAATATCGTTATAAATTATAGCCTATGTGTTATTCTGATGTATATGCTACATTATGGTAAAAGTTTCATCAAAATCCATTCAGTAGTTTTTGCGTGAAAGAGGAACAAACATACATCCATCCATACATCCATCCATACATCCATCCATCCATCCATACAAACTTTCGCATATATAATAGTAGTAAGATTTACACAAATACATTTAAAAACAATTTCGTCGCCCTAAGGTGGGGAATATTCCACTAATTTAGATCTTGGTACAATCACCAAATTTTTGGCAAGAACCATTTCTATCTAGAATCAACGGGAAGGCAGGCCCGTCATTTCGGGGTTCAAGGGGGTCAATTGCCCCCCCCCCCTGACTTTGGGAAATCAATGTATTTACATGTAAGCAGGTGCGGTTCTTGCCATTTCTTGGAAAATTTACATTTTGTACACACCCTTTGCCCCCCCCCCCTGGAAAAATTCGAAATGACGGTCCTGCGGGAGAGAGCTTGATAAGCAGTAGCCGCCCCCCCCCCCAGTGGCCTAATAGATTTATATTGTCAATATATACTGTGTGAAAAGTTCCTGGCTTTGCCCCCCTCTAGTTGAAAATTAAAAAAAAAAGTGTTACCATAAGAAAGCTTGTAATAGTACGGTAAAAATGCAAATTGTTTCTCACTCTTTTAAGCTATTTCGAATTTGAGGTTGAAGATGACATGGCAGAGACTCAATCAAGTTTCACGACTTTGCAGGTGAGAAGCATTATGATTATGAAGCTTTTGTTTCTCCAAAGATAGAACAATTCTGTTCTCACCTAGTGTCTGTGCCATTTGCTGTGTCCGTTGAGGACTTCCTTTAGAGAAACAAAAACTTCATTACGCTCCTCAACTGCAGTCGTGAAACTTGCTTGAGCTCCTGCCATGTTATCATCTACCTCAAATTTGAAATAGCGAATAGAGTGGGAGTGAGAAACAATTTACACAATTTTACAGTAATATTATAAGATAAAGAACTTTCTTATGGTATTTGTCTTTTTTTTTTTTTTTTTCAATTTTCAACCAGAGGGTGGCAAAACCAGGAACTTTTCAGCACCCTTACAGATTTTAGCGGAATATTATTGTGGCGGTTCGAAGGAATTTCGTTTAATTTACATAAACTATTTTTAGTTCGGAACTTTTAGCCACCCAGCGTGTGGCAACACTTGATATATCTGGATAAAAAGAGCGAGCTTGAAGGTAAGCGCTGCTTCTGCTCGCGTACAACCTCGACTGTTGTTACGGCAAGATGCCGTCTTTTTAGTTTTTAAATTATCTTACCTGTAAATACGTTAATAAATGTCATTTTTATCTTAACTGGTTATCGATGCTATAATCCTGTGATATTGGATCCTGTGACACGTCATAACAACAACACGCAACCACAGTGGTGACTCTCGGACGACAGGATTTATCCTGTGTTTGAACTGCGAACTACGGGGTGAGTGATTTCTTTTTGTCGGTACCTGTCTGTCACTAGTGGTTCAAAATGCCGGATGATAAAACTGAAAAAGAAGAAACTGCGCCTAATAGGGAAGAAGCTTCAGTTAACAGAATTGGCATGAAAATGCCCAGTTTTTCACCCTTAAATGTCAAATTGTATTTTGCTCAATTGGAAGCAAATTTTGCAATTGCGAATATTGTCAGTGAACAGACAAAATATAGCCATTTAATCGCTTCCATTGAAGCAGAGTATCTAACATATGTATCAGAAATTGTTTTTTCGCCGCCTGAAAAAAATCCATATACTACGCTAAAAACCAAGTTAATAGAACAGTTCGAGCATTCGGAGAATAGAAAAATTAAAACTTTGCTTCAAGACCTAACTTTGGGGGATAAAAAACCGTCTCAGTTGTTACATGATATGAGGGAGTTGAGCAATCATAAGTTAGACGACAGCTTTTTGAAAAATCTGTGGTTAAGCCACCTACCTGCAAATATGCAGGCTATTCTTGCGACTAGTTCTGAAAGTTTAACTCAGTTAGCTGTGATGGCAGATAAAATAGCTGAAGTAGTAACTCTTCCGTCAGTAGCAGTGGTAAATTCCCCCTCCCCTCAAGCTGAAAATTCAGCAATTTCTCGCTTAGAAAGAGTAGTAGCAGATTTAACTGAACAGGTTCAAAAATTATCGACACATAGACCTAGGAGCAGGTTTCGAAAAAAATTTTCAAATTCGCGATCAAGAAGCAAAAGTGCTAATCGGAATCAAAGTGATTCGCAAAGTTTTTGTTGGTACCATAGGATTTTTTCGGATAAAGCAACAAAATGTAGATCCCCTTGTAGTTATAACCAAAAAAACGAGTGAATCTGTCAGTGAATGCGACGTCAACTGCACAGAAATGTATAAATCGTCGTCTTTTTATCAATGACGTAAATACCGGTACATGTTTTCTTTTGGATACTGGAAGCGATGTGAGTTGCCTTCCCCGAGGGTATTTTAAGAGTCATAAAGTAAATAATTTTGTTCTTTCGGCTGCGAATAATTCTAGTATTAAAACTTATGGCACAAAATCATTATCCCTAGACTTGGGGTTGCGACGAAAATTTCCATGGCAGTTTATTATTGCGGATGTTAGTAAACCAATTATCGGAGCGGATTTTTTGGAACATTACGGCTTAATTGTTGATATTAAACGTAAATCTCTCACTGATCCACTAACATCTTTAACTTCAAGTGGCCGTACTTCTAAATCTCAAATGCCTGCAATAAAGAGTGTTTCTGGCAGTTCTAAATTTCATAAATTGTTGCAAGAATTTAAAATTATTACACAGCCCACCGCAGGGTTGCAAACTGAAATCAAACATAATACGTTGCATTACATTCAGACAACCGGTCCCCCGGTACAATCTCGAGCGCGCCGTTTACACCCGGCACAACTTAAAATTGCGAAAAAGGAATTCGAGTGTATGTTAGAGCGCGGCATTTGCAGACCTTCTCGTAGTAACTGGTCTAGCCCGCTCCATATGGTTCCTAAGAAGTCCGGGGAGTGGCGTCCGACAGGAGATTATAGGTTATTAAATAAAATAACTCGCCAGGACAGATATCCTATTCCGTATTTAAAAGATTTTGCGCAACAGCTTCAGGGCGCGAAAATATTTTCTAAATTGGATTTGTTAAAAGCGTACCACCATATACCGGTAAATCCGGATGACGTATGCAAAACTGCTATAATAACTCCGTTCGGATTATTTGAATTTCCATACATGAGTTTTGGCTTATCCGGAGCAGCCCAGACCTTTATGCGTTTTTTCCATGAAGTGGTGCGAGGTCTAAATTTTTGTTTTGCTTATCTTGATGACGTTTTGGTTGCTAGTGCGAATCAGGAAGAACATGAAAAGCACCTGCGAATTCTTTTCCAACGCTTCAAAGATTTCGGGATTAAAATAAACGCTGCAAAATGCGTATTCGGGGTATCTGAGATAGAATTTTTGGGCCATACCATAAATGAATCGGGTTTTAAACCTTTGCCTGATCGCGTAAAAGCTATTTCAGAATTTGAAGTGCCAAAAACGGTAAAAAAATTGCGAGCCTTTCTAGGTATGTTGAATTTTTATCACAGTTTCTTGCCAGGAATAGCAAAGATTCAAATTCCGCTGAATGAATATTTAAAAGGGAAAAATAAAAAACGGAAAATGTGAAATTAACTTATCTGAAGAGGCGATCACCGCCTTCAACAAATGTAAAGAATTATTGTCTAATGCTGTAATGTTGCATTACCCCTCGATGGAAGCAGAATTAACAATAATAACTGATTGTAGTGAGGTTGGAATGGGTGCGGCTTTGCACGAGGTAACTTCGCAGGGCATGAAGCCTTTAGGATTTTTTTCGCGTAAGCTAACTCCGACGCAACGGAGGTATTCTACATATGATCGCGAATTGTTGGCGGTATACTCTGCTATAGTACACTTTAGATATATGTTAGAAGCCCGCCCTTTTTCGATTTATACTGATCACAAACCTCTTACATATGCTTTTCAACAAAAAAATGATTCGAAAGCTTCCCCCAGACGCTTACGTCAACTCGATTTCATTTCTCAATTTTCGACGGATATCCGCTTCGTCCCGGGTCGGGAAAATATCGTGGCAGACGCATTGTCACGCATTGAAGAAATTTCTTTTCCGTCTACTGTTGTTATGCAATCTTTAGTTAACGCGCAGAGCGAGGATTCAGAGTTTTTAAAAAGTTTAGATAGCGCAGATAAGAGTCTTTCACTGAAAATTAAAAAATTTCCCATTCCAAATTCGGATAAATTTTTATTTTGTGATATTTCAACTTCAAATGTTCGACCAATTGTCCCAAACTCATTTCGAAAAAAAATCTTTGACGTATATCATAATTTGTCCCACCCTGGTATACGGGCTACGACAAAATTGATAACTGATAAATACGTTTGGCCAAGCATGAAAACAGACATAAAATTATTTTGTCAGACTTGTTTGGAATGTCAACGAACTAAAGTCCACCGACATACAAAATCCCCCTATGGTAACTTCCCACTCCCTGACGGAAGATTTAGGCATATTCATCTAGATTTAATAGGGCCTTTACCAATTTGTCGTGGATATAGATACTGCTTGACGGTAACAGATCGTTTTAACGCGCTGGCCCGAAGTCACGCCGATAACGGATATTTATGCAGAGACTGTTGCTAAGGCTGTTTATTTTTCATGGATAGCTCGTTTCGGAGTACCGGCAGTCATAACTAGTGACCAGGGACGACAATTCGAATCCTCACTTTTCAGGTCATTTGCCAATCTGTTCGGTGTTAAAATTGGCAGGACTTCACCATATAATCCGAAGTGCAACGGACTAGTCGAAAGACTGCACAGGCCTCTCAAACAGGCAATAACCTGCGTTTCAAGTACTGCATGGGTCGATGCTTTACCCTCTGTACTTCTGGGACTGAGAACCGTCTACAGAGAAGACTTAGGGTCTTCCGTAGCAGAGTTGGTCTACGGTGAGACTATTCGACTACCTGGAGATTTCATTGTCGAATCCAGCCTTCCGCCGCTGAGCTCTACGTTTTTGCAGAGGCTGCAGGGCATCATTGGATCTCTGCGACCAACGCCTGCATCGAGACACGGAGTTCCAGCTGTATTCGTCCCGAGGGACTTGGAAACGTGCACCCATGTCTTTCTACGGCATGATGCCGTTCGTCGCCCATTGCAACCGCAGTACGATGGACCCTTCCGGGTGTTGAAGCGTTTCAACAAAGATTTCGTCCTTCAAGTAAGAGGGGCGAGTAAAACCGTCTCGATAGACAGGGTGAAACCAGCCTATGTACTTAAGCCGGATATGTCAACGGAAACTTCAAATTCGACTCCAGCAGCGGTGACTACGCGCTGCGGAAGGAAAGTTCGTTTCCCAGATAGATTCGTCTCTGAGCTTCGAGACTCAGAGGGGAGTATTGTGGCGGTTCGAAGGAATTTCGTTTAATTTACATAAACTATTTTTAGTTCGGAACTTTTAGCCACCCAGCGTGTGGCAACACTTGATATATCTGGATAAAAAGAGCGAGCTTGAAGGTAAGCGCTGCTTCTGCTCGCGTACAACTTCGACTGTTGTTACGGCAAGATGCCGTCTTTTTAGTTTTTAAATTATCTTACCTGTAAATACGTTAATAAATGTCATTTTTATCTTAACTGGTTATCGATGCTATAATCCTGTGATATTGGATCCTGTGACACGTCATAACAACAACACGCAACCACACTTCTTTAGAATAAAAAAAGAAAGAAAGAAACATACAATCTTACTTTACTGGAAGTAATGCAAAATAAACTTTGTGAGAAGAAAATTCAAGAACATACAGTAGGTTCTTTTGACTGCAAAACCAGTTGTTTTAAGGGCAAAAAAATCAATAGCTTAATAAATAAGAATATTCAAATTTTTAATATTACTCTTAAATTTCAGCCTTACTTCATAATATTTTTCCAGGAAAAAAATATGATTGAATGATAAAGGCCCAAAGTAAAAAGGGTAATATAAATACAATCATATAAAATATTGTTTACTTTCAATATGCATTATTAAACCATATTATTTATTCTTAGTTTCATGTGTTTGGATAGAAAGCCATTTAATACCAGCAAATTTATAGTTAGTTACATTATTTTTCAATTAAGTAAATATTTAAGATATTAACAGCATATTAGATGAATAATATTGTAATATTCAGCAGAGTTTATAATTGAAATTAAAAAAAAAAAAAAATCTCAAAATTAATAAAAATAAGTGATATTTAATGTACTTACTTGGAATTTTTAAGAGCAATTTCTTTATCTTTTTCATCAACTGCATTTCTTAAAGAGATTACTTGCTGAGCAAACTAAGAAAAAGTTTCTAAAATTACATAACATTTTAACAAGCACAAGCTTACATTACATTTCAAATGCATGTTTTTTTCTTCTTCTTTTTTCTCAGCATTTCTTTACTTACTGAAAATAAAACTCAACAAAGACTTCTTGTACAAAAAGTAAAAAATACATTCGAAAACTATGTAAAAAAATATATTTTTTATCACAAAATTCAGTTATTATTAAAAAATCTCCTGTTGTAAAGCTAATGTACCACTACTATTTGCCAATCTTTCCCCCCTTCAGGCCCGTCATTTAGTGGGGCAGAGGGGTAAATTCCCCCCCCCCCCCAGACTTTTTGAAATCAATTTATTCGCATATAAGTGGGCGTGGTTTTCCCCACTTTTGGTAAATTTTACATTGTGTATACACCCTTCCCCAACTCAAAATGATGCGCCTGCCCCCCTTTTACTTTATCATTAAAAATTTGTAGCATGTAAATAAGAGTTCAGAACATTTTTAGCTACTAAATATAACTTCGACAGAATTGGCAGTATTGCTTTTTTTTTATTGCTTGCAGTCAACTCTTGATATCTTGACTTTGCTGAACTTCATTTTCTGCTAATGGCCAAGTGTTTGGTCCCTAATCATTGTAAATGATGTATGATAGGGTGCCTTGTTTTGCAACCATTTTCTTTCTAGAACAAAATGCAAACCTGCCAAAAGGGGCCAATTCTCATCGACATTACAGCAACATGCACACAACAAGTAATATCCCTTAATAAAGGCATTGTGTGGGCCAGAATATTTTTTAATTTTGAATGAAAACACTTAAATGTTCACTAGTTTTAACTACAGTGAAGAACTTAAACTTTTTGCCGGCCACCTTGTCTAGTGGTCAGAGCAGTCTGCCACGGATAGTGTGGCCCTGGGTTCGAGTCCTGGCTTGGGCATGGATGTGCTTTCTCACTCCTGTCCTTGTCCTTTCTTTGTGTGTGAATGTGTTGTGTGAAAGGTTGCCTACCCTATAAACGGGTACCTATGCCAACGTGTACTTGTGGAAGTTGGACTTCACACCAAATAACGGTACAGTTGGAAAAGTGAAGCAGCGCACCCCAAATTGCCAGCCTGGCTGGCAAATGACAAAAAAAAAAAAAAAAAAAAACTTAACCTTTTGCATTAGAAGATATCAATTGTAATAAAATTTGATGCTCAAACCTCAATATGTTGGTTGAATATACTTGGAGTCTGCTAAATCTCTGGGACTAGAAATGGAGTGTAAATTTAGAATAATAAGCAGATTTAGACTTTTGGTAATAGAATTTTTACTCACTTTATGTTTGGATTATATTAGGTTGTTCCATAATTATTGGCCTAAATCGAAACATTAACCTTTTAACTGTCATGCCCTAGATAGTCTCGGGCACAACTGGTTTTCGAAAATGTCACGCCCGAGTATTACTCGGGGTATTCTTTTTTTTTTTTTTGAGTGCATCGTATTGTTATACCCGAATATATATTGGGAGACATTTATTTCGACTTCATCTCTTTTTCAAACCTGACTGTTTCTCGGGTTTGTGCTTGGAAAAGTGTTAAAAATCAAAATAACTTGACAGTTAAAGGGTTAAGAAAACAAGCATCAAAACTGAAGTAACTTATTTTCTCCAAAAGAAAAGGACCTTTGTCGACAAAAGTACATCCTTCTTAACGAGTTTTGAGAACAAAAATGTAACTGGCAGAAGTAGACACAACATTGGTCAAAAAAATTCCAAAAAAAAAATCCAAAGCTCCCTAAATCATAGCATCCTCATTTGGGGACTGTTTTTCTCTCAAAAACCAGTCCAATCGGCGGAACATGTGGCAGCTGATCAGACAGAAGTCCGGAGAATAAGGTGAATGTAAGGATCTCAGGGTGCTGGCGGCACAGGAACTTAGCCGCTCTGATAGAAGTCTGTGAATTACGTGAACGAACTTTGGCAACAGGACTGGAGAGAGAAGTGTGTTAGGTGTGGCCTGAAGGGTGGTGTTGGTGGCTAGAGGAGATGAGTGTGGTGTCTGGAAGGATAAGTGTTGTTTTAGCTGGTTGTGTATGTTCTAAAGTTAGTGTTTTAATTAAATGTTATTTTTAAATGATGGTGTACAGTTTATGTGTTTACCGAAGACAAGATACGTCTAAAGGAAGTTTACTGTGAATGCCTCAGAAACATATATCGCAAGGCCTGAATGTCTTGACGGGCACAAATTGAGACATCAAAGCATAATCAATCTTGCAGGAGTATGGGACTGAACCTATTGACTAGTTCTATTTTATGAGAAGTTTCATATGTTATTTATTCAAATAACAACAGTACACCTTCGTATTAATGGTCTGGACCCGCTGAAGAAACTCATTATGGGCCAAGGTCTTGACAGTCCACTAAACAGAGAGGAAGATCTTCTGTGGATGGAGGCTTAGTTTGGGCACCTGTTTCAGGGCTTCTTTTTATGCAGTCATTGTGCTTTGAGCTTGTGATTATCGTACAGCACCCACTTTTCATCTACAGTGAAGATACGGTGCAAGAATGGGTCACTAACCTCACATTTCTGTATGCATGTATCAACTTTTTTCAACACGTCCGTTGCCATTAAATGTTGGGAATTTGTATGTGGTGCTACAGAGGGATCGTCTTCAATGTGTCGTACATTTGACGTTGATTGGGACTCAAGTTTTTGCTGTGAACAGTCCATATCACACAGAATGGGATGACCTGCTCTAGGCTCTTGTTAAATCGCCAAATTGACACTGCGACACTTGATAAGAAATCTACTGACTGCCCGTTGACTTTCCATGCCAGCATCCCGTTCTTTTCTGATGTTTGGCTATTGTTACAACCAACAAATGGCCATGACGAAATTCACACTGAATCACGAATTACACGTCCCGTTGTTCCACGACACACCTCAATGTTAGTAATGAGGCAAAACTCGATTATATAGCATGGGGACTATCCCTCTACATGTTCTAGGGGGGTTAGTTAGTTCATCCCAGCTACGCCGGTACGAGTGATCTGCAGAACAAGGCCTATATCATTTGCGGCCAATAATTGTGGAACAACCCAATAAAATATGCAGATCACATTTCATTGCAGATTTACCCTCCTCATCCCCCAATATCTATACTAAAGCAATCCCCTACACGCCCCCCCCCCCCACACTGTCTAGCAAAAAAGACAAGAAGGACAAGTATCTACTTGACAATTGTCACAATGAGTTTTTCTTTTTGGTTAACTTGAAGTCCACTCTGGTTATCTTGAACTTAAAGGCAGCCACCTTTTAACAGTCATTGTTCTGATTTTAGTTTTGTGATTTTTAGTAGTAACACCAAACAACCTCTTGACCTTCAGATGTTTGAAAAAAATCTAGCTGCCATTTTTTAGCTTTTTTATTTCTTAAGGACACTAAGGCTGGGGGTTTAATTGACAGGTCACTACCTCCTTCAACAAGAGAAAGAGGACTTGTTGCTATTTAACATTTTCTTAGTTCTTATTAAAAAAATTAGTTCTTTTCAATGTCTTTTCAGTACATAAAGGGTGATTGACATACTATGATGAAGGATTAACAATACAAAGCATTCTCATGGCTCATAATACCCCCGTTTAATATGTAGAAATTATCCACTATGTCATGCAGCAGTGTCTCATCCACTGAGAAAAGGATAAACTGTTTTAGTTATTCACTTGAACAGGTTTGGTTGATCGGACATTTTAAACACTCACAGCATTTCATTGAATTGCTGTATGCTCAACAATTGAATCGGCAGTTTGAAGAAGGGAACAAATCCAGAAAGTAGTTT
>JAXGGA010001757.1:137500-141316 GCA_038373865.1 Uloborus plumipes | reverse complement strand
GACAAAAATTTCAGCGTTTCCGGAAATAGGGGACAAGTTAAAAAAATAAACTACTTGAGACTATATGGGTCATTCCAGCGAAAATTTTACGAATCAGTCCCGAGACTTTCGAATTTTTTAAATCAATTTTAATAACTACCACCCATTAAGTGTATTTTTTATTGGTTCATTTAATTTTGTGTAATCAAGTATCAATTGTTTAGGTATAATCCATTTATAAAGGACACAAAAAAAAATTGTTTTGTCAGAAGAAGGAGAAAATGACTCGTCTCAGCTTCAAATTACTAGAATTTAAAATGTGATTTAAGATAAAGCTGAAATGTAACAACAAAATAAATTACACTGCATTGCACAAAAGATGCTTCTGACACCATTTCTGCAGATTATTACGCAAATGAAAAAAAAATCCCCAAAAAACACTATTATTTATCCATGTCCCTAGATTTTCTATGTTTCGAATTGTCCACTCTGTTACAAGCCTTTTGGAAATAAAATAAACAATTGCATTCAATCTGATATATTTTTTAAAAATATAAGTAGTATAACTGCCATGATTAGCTTGCTACATTGAATTATGTAGTCAACAACCAGGGTGAGCCTAATTCTTTTCTTATGATAGTTAATTTGAACTGTTGGATGTCCACTCTGTTACAGTCATATTAATGATGAAAAAAATTTTTTTTCTTGAAATTTCAGACAGACTAACAGTTTTAGGCTGTTTATTCCACTTTAGGCGTGTTCTGTGATTGTAACTTCTTTCTACGATTATGAAGATATTCTTTAATGATTATTTGTCCACTTATTACATGTCCACTCTGTTACACAAAGTGATCAAAATATTTAAAATCCTTTCAAAAATGAGTCATGTACTAGCCATTTACACTTCATTATGCACAAATAAATGAAGACTCAATAAAAAAATGATTAGTTGGCTGAAATTATTTAAACTGATAAACTTAACTAAACAGTCTCAGGCCTGAGATGTACCATTTTCGCTGGAAGGACCCATATTCATTCTTAGTTTGGTACTATATTCTACCCTTATTTTTTTTTAAATAAAAGATAAGAAGAAAAACGATCAAGATACGGAAAAAAAGGTTAAACATAAAAATGTAAAACAAAGGAAAAAAATGATTTTTCGAACTTATCTGATATTTTTATTATTCAAAGCCATCTTTTTCATGCTTTTAAAATAAATATTGTCGATGAAAGATTTATAAATAATCTGTTATCTTCGAGATAAAACGTTTCTTTTTTATAAACTTCGGTTTTAGTTCGCGGCATTGCTTCCATTACGCTAAACCGAAAATCTTCGACACAAATTGAAATCCCGTTATCTTCTTCTTTCACGTTGTCAAGCGTCAGCAGGGTGCTCCTCGCAAAAAAGCATTTTATCTTCTCATCCAGAATTGAGGTAAAGTGTAATTAACTTACCTGTTGCAAAATTTCGCTCGAGAAAAGAGAAAGAGTAGTTTTATTCTATTACATTATATAATCCAATTTGTAAAATTTGATCAGTTTCGCATGATTTTGGGCTTAAGGGTAACTTTAAGTGTAAGCATTGTCAAGAAGAAAAAGGCATTTACTTTGTATTCAGATGAACATTTTTATCATTCAATTTCAAAAAATATAAATTCTTTTACAACGAAATTTCAATTTAAATTTGATAACGTATTTGCTTTTACACAAAAGAAAACATTTCCAATTTAATGAATAATGGTATTACGTTCAACTTCCGATTTTTTTCAAACACGATTGAATATCATATTTTGTTTTGAAGTAATTCAATAATTTAATAAATGAACTCTTACTGATATAGATATGAAAATTTTGATACAGTAGCCCCTCGTTATATCGCGCCTCGTTATATCGCTCATTCGGATATATCGCTCTTTTCTTTTGTCCCCCCCCCCCCCCAAAAAAAACTTTTAGTTTGAAACCATTTTTGAGAAAATATGTAAGGTGCTCAGAAAAGGTATCTTCCTTGTTTATTTTGTGGCAAAAAAAGACAGGGTATAGGCCACGAATTTGCGGGGAAGAACGATCGGCAGATGATACAGCAGCAGCATGTTTTCCTGATGAATTGAATAGAAAAATTGTTGAGCTAGACTGGGTAGATGAGCAAATCTATTTTGCTGATGAAGCTGCTCTCTATTAAAAAATGTTTCCAGATAAAACTCAAGATTTCAAGGCGAATAAATGAGTTTTTACGTATGTGTACGTACAATTTACTTGCATGCTGGATAGAAAACTATTTTTAATGACCTCGGTTATATCGCGCTTTTGGATATATCGCGCTTTTTTCTTGTCCCCTGAAAAGCGCGATATAACGAGGGGTCACTGTACTAATCTTTAAATAAAAAGTCTTCTGTTACAATAGACAGCTCCTGGTGGTTACACTTAATAGACAGCTCCTAGTGGTTACACGCAATAGACCGACGGATAATGGCATTCATACACAACAATGTTGTCCTTGTTATGGACTCCTTATATTGGCATAGTCCCCCCAGGAAGATATTCTTTCATTAAAGCAGAGATTAAAAACAAATTGTTACCTAAAATTTAATGCAGTATATCAGCGAGAGTCATTAAACAATGCGGTGCAACTCGTAAAATATGGGGAAACATCTCAGGCAACAAGCAGTAAGTTACCGCTCTTGAGTTATGCTACCAGTTTGAAGGTAATCTAAACTACAATGAGAGACATCTGGCTCTAACTCGATTTCCAATTATTCCAGACTGATGAGTCCATTACAAGGACGAAACCTCCGTTCCTGGATGTCATATCCGGTTTTTTTTATTGCATTTAGTTCTGCTTTGTGCCCATCTTAAGCGGCTGCATGGCCCCTCATTTATTCGACGCATAAGATGCTATGAAGAAAACTGGATCACAAAATTAAACTGGATTTCTTAATCGTTGTTTGGTAACAGCTCGCAATTTGTGATTACTTACATGTAAATTTGCGTCGATATAAATTGGGTTTGATTTATTTTTGTGTGTCCGATTGCTGCTTACTTTGATCGCGTTTTGTGATGCTCAGCTTTTTTTTTTTTGCGAGATTTGATCTTGATGAACAGTGATTTTGACTTCAAAATTACAGTAAAATATCACCACAACAAATACTAATACAACAAAATATATGTTTGCATGAAATAAAAACTCATTTCCATTACATTGTTTGAATACCTATGAAACGTTATGCCCAAGTTTTTCTGTCCCTTGCATCTTGCTGGAAACTGGGTTTTATTGTATTTAGTTTTTTTTTTGATAAATATACAAGTATATGTCTAATTTTTGGGGCGGGCAAATAATTTACATGCTTTGTCTTGCCTTTTTTGTCACAGGCCAGACCCCCCTTTCTGTAGCAATCCTTGCGGATTGAAAAGAGTAAAGAGCAGGTGGCGAAATCCCTTTAACCCATTAATGCCTAGTGTCCCTTTTTAGGGAAGGTCCAAAAAAGGGGTCTGAATTTCCCAAAAATGAACATTTCAAAGAAATAATAGTGTTCAATTAGTACCTTGGTATTGTTTTAATTCGTTATTAACAGATTGCAGCACATAACCATTGTAAAGTGTGTTCTGTAGCCGTTTTAATATGATCTTTATCAAAAATGACATCGTTCACAATCTCAAGAAAAAAAAGCTAAGTTTTGAAAGTTATTCCCAGCTTCCCAGTTTATGTTCATTGCTGATTTTATTTCTTCTTATAAAATGTCTTTTTAAATATTATATAGTAAGCAGAAAAAAAAATTTAGTAAAAAAAGTATGTACCCTCTGGGGGTCTATCGTAACTTTTAAGGGACGACTTTTTTTTCC